>JAODUD010000041.1:4333623-4352521 GCA_026784285.1 Stomatorhinus walkeri | reverse complement strand
AGCCTTCTCTCCAAAGTAGTCTCCCACACCCAGAGTCTTTATCTCCTGGGGTTCAGAACATCCCTCCACCGTCTGTGGAAGTGTCAAATTGACCGGGGGGGGCGGGTACTATTAATAAAGACCTGTTATCTACACAGATGAGTATTCAGATGCCAGAGGAAATCGAAGGGACTGACAGCCTGAAGACTGCACATTTCCCTTGGCAGCTATGCTAGCCTGTCATGCTAATCCACAGCGCGTCAGCACAGCATCGATCCACCTTAGGCAGGTCTCTCCAGTTCCACTCCAGCCCGAGTTACCCTCAGGCCAAAGAGAAGGGGTCCTGGCGTGGCAAAAGCAAGTAATGGGAGGCCATTTTCCTCCCCGGGTACGACGGCCCGCCTACCTTGGTCCGAGTCAGAGCGGTCGGAGCCGACACTGTCCATGCGTATCCGCTCGCCGTCGCCGGGGCCGACGCCCTGCAGCTGGTCCAGCTGGCGCTGTAAGTGCCGCTGCTCGCGCTCCAGGTTGGCCAGCTGGTGCTGGCTCTTCCGGTCGGCCTCTTCAAGTTTCTGTGGGGGAGGGAGACGGAGAGAGCAGCTCTGTTAAGTCACGGATAGGGGTGTCTTAAAAGACCCCGCCGCCCCTCTGCCAGGTCAGTAACGTCAAACGGGGGGAGGCCCAGCTGAAGCTCCCCGCATTCATGAAGCGGGGAGGCCCTCAAGGGCAACAGATCCCAATCTTCGGGGAATAAAACTGCCCGACAGCCTCGGAGGGCGGAGGTCAGGAGCCGCAGCGAAGCCCAAAACCTCACGGTGCTGCGCTAACTTATCCTCCGTCGCTGGCGTCCTCCCCAGATAGAAAAGGTGCTCGGCTGAGCGCGGCCTGCCTTCTGCCCGCTCAGACCAGAATGTCCCTTCCTCGCTGCGGCCCCCCCCTCTGGCAGGGAGTGAAAGATCAGGGACAAGCAGGAGACGTCCCGTGTCCAGCTGGGACGCCTTTCGCCCCGTTTTCGCTTGGGGGGCCAGTTCGCAGTCTCCATATGGGAGCTCTGTGCTGTCCGGCCTGCCTTGTCTCATCTGTTTAGATGCGCCGTGAAGCTCGATATTCAGAACGTGAACGTCCCTAAACACACTTAATGAATATAGTGAATGTGCCACCCCGCCCAGTACAGGGCCCCCTCCTCCCTTTTCATTATAAATAGCTGCATATTTGGAGGACAGCTCCGGCAGAGTTTGCGGACATTTCTGCATGTAAACCGGGTGGTGGTGGGGCACGGGGGAGGCAGTATGGCCTTTTGGGCCCGAGAGCCCATACAGCAACTCTGCTAGGGTGAACGATGCCACTGTGGTGTCTGGTGCCGCCGATCTGCACCTAGTGCTTGGGGTCTCCCAAATAATCACAGAAGAGGCAAACTACCCACCAGGGTGCGCAAGTCAGTGAGCTTTGGCCACTGCGCCACCTGCTGTCCAACACTGGTAATTGCACTGTAAAGAATCTTGGTACAGCGCTTCCCAGGTGGAACTGATCATCTACCACTGTCCATCTACCTACCAATGACACGTCGAACCTCCTTACCTGTCTCACATGCATCCCAGCGACACATGGAATGTTCAGTGATGTTCAGGACAGCAAACGTGGAAAATGAACGTCTCTGACAGACAGATAAAGGCCCTCAGCATAGGACTCGCCTCCCAAAGCCACGTGATGGGTGTCTGTCCGCCGGCCTGCACTGCTGCCTGCTTGCCGTGTGCCACGCCAAGGTGGCCTCCCCCCTACCCCCCCGGTCCCAGATGGCAGAGGGTCGGGGGCTGTGGCATACCTTAATGTGTGTTTTGGCTTTGTTCAGGAGACCCAGGGTTGTGTGCCGGTTGCAGTCTGGTCCCAGTGGTATAAGTGCCTTCAGTCTCTCCAGACACAGCCGGAGATGAGCCCTCCTGCAACACAGGAAGCAGGGCGGGGGGCTGAGTCGCCACACCGGCACATACGGCGAGCCCCCCCCCTCCCCCAGGGCAGATTTACGGGCCGGGCCAGGAGCTCACCGGGAGCTGCGCATTTCCAGAAGGAGCCGCCAGCCCCTGCCGTCACCATAAATCTGGCGATTTTTAGCAGCCCGTGGAAGAAGAGAACCCCCACCCCCCCAAGAAGGCAGGCAGGGCCGACAGTGGGAGCTGAGGTTCAGCAGGAGCTGGTGTGCTGTCATTCATCCCCCTTCCCCCCCAATCAGCCCCCCCTGGAAGAATGGCTTGCAGATACCCCTCAGTGACCTTAGGTTCCTTACTGATGTAAATAAAGCGGAGACACCCCACCCACACCTCCACACACCAACCAAAATACATGCTAGGGGGACATTTATCACGGCTAATCTCCAGGACTGTTTACATGTCCTAGGAATGTCTGCCCGCTAAATTGCCACGATTCAGTCGCTATGGCAACCTGGAGCTCTAAAAGTACCCAAAGAAGATGTGGAAGGGACAGCATCGGGTTCGAATACTCTGTCATGCTCCCACAGGCAGCATCCCTCACCTTACTCTGCGATGACCTCATCCCTTGTGACTTTAAGGTACACGCCCATTTTCCTGTGGGAGGGTGTAGGTAAGCCCCAAAGCCTCCATCCAGAAATAATAAACTTTAGGGTGCATTCGCAGATGGCTGAACGAGCCCTCTTTGCCGACTTGTCCGTATGATAATGTTATCACTCCTGACGTACGGAGTCCCAGGTGCGATGGCTGTCCCAAGATGACTAAAGACTATTGATAACAGACATATATAAAGTAGCGTCAGAGGACGGGGGACTGGTGACCCCCTCCAGGCAGCGAACTGAAGTACAATGATGGGTGTTGTGTTTCTGTTCCCTGAGGCGACCTCTGACCTCTGACTTTTGACCTTCCAGGCCTACAGAGGCTCTGAGAGCTCAACTGCAAGAGAACCAGAGGAACCACCAAGAAAGCACCTGGTGGACCACACACTCGCACGTGGTTACGGGGACACTGCTAACCCCCCCAGCTCCGGGGGTGTGGGGGGTGGTACAATACAGGGAGACCCTGTCCCGACACTGCATTATTAGCCTGTGTTACCTTCTTTTTTGCATCTCCTATTACACATCTGATCTGCCTTCCTGAACTTCCAGCAACAGCAGAAACGCACAGACGGCTGAAAGGGCCCCCGTTTGTGACCGACGGGACCATTTATTACGTTCTGAACAAATCCGAACCTACGAAACCTCCGCGTGCTGCCCGGCAGGTTAAGCGCAGTCAATCATGGCCGCTGACCCGTGCGCCATATTTAGGACTCATGTGAGCCCCCAGGTGCCCTGTAATTACGCTGCTGTCGGCGATAAATCGGGCCATTTCCGTGGCCTTCGGCACGGGGGCTGGCTCCAAGCTGCCACGTTCACGGAAGCCTGCTCCCATCGAAGTTCATGATTTCCGATCACGGAAAGATTCTCACCTGAAGCGTTTGCGTTAACCTGACGGATGCCACTCTGCGGACAGACGATTCTTACACCGTAAACACCATCCCGACACAACAGCGTCGGAAAACGGTTTTTAACGACCTGCCATATTTAGATACGTCGTCTCATTCTGCTCGTTTTCTTGATCCGCAGACAGTAATCTAGACGTGATGCACACAACTAAACGGCCCCCCGCCCCTAAAGGCATTAAGGAACAAAGAGCATTTACATGCGCTTCACAGCTGTAAGCATCACAGTGACAAGGGGCAGTGCTGTTCCCCCGAGCGACCCCTGATCCCCCCCCATGACCTCTCTGCCAACTCACATGACAGCTGGCCAATCACAGGGCTCTCCATACGCCTGCCATTCTATTCTCTTACAATTTCTACACAGCGAGCCTGACAGCACTGGATGATGTTCCTGTAAATGCCTCCTCACGTGCACACTCTCCCCACAGCTACCGAATTTACATCTACTGCTAGTTTTATGGCGGTGCTATTCAAATCACATTTACCTGTCAGTCAGGTGTGAAGTCTCCGACCAATCAGAATCAGAAATTATTAAACTAACTACCTGGGAGAACAAGGCCTGGATTTGGAATCGAGGTCCAGACTTGAAGAACCGTGTTCTATGGTAACAGAATTACAATCAGAGGAAAATCTATCTACAATCTGAAAAGAACTGACCTGCTTTGCTTGAAATACCATCAGTTCTCTGCTGTCATCTCCCAACTATCAAATTATACTGCATAATGAGCTGCAGCCTACACCAAATACAAGACATTTTGGTAACGCAATTACCAATGACCTCAGCTGTAGAAATGCCCAGATTTATTTACATGGATTTTTATCCAAAGCGATGAACGTTCTTGACAAAGCAGGATCACACAGTGCCTGAAACAATGCAGGGGGGGTTGTTAAAGGCTTTGTTCAGGGGCCCAATAAGGAAATCACTAAAACACTACTTGGAATTTAAACCCGACATGGTGTTCTAACACGCTGAGCTACACAGCACCTCTCAGTGTGGAGTAGAGAGTATCTCTTCTCTTTACGGCGTCAAGAACAAAGAAAAAGGTCAGTGAGGGACGGGTCTGCAGCCCGCAGCCTCTGCATGGAAGCGGGCTGCGTAAACAGCAGGGGCAGCCCGCAGCTTCGTTCACCTGAGCCGACCTCCTGAAGGACGCGTCCCAGGGCGGCGGTCAGGCCCCCACCAGAGGAATGCGGCGCCTCCGGCCCACACGACCCGCCGGCTCCCGGCACGCCACGGCGCAGCCAGAAGCTGATGAACCACGGAGGTCAACACGGAGGAGCGTGTCTATTGCGTGCCGCATGCGACTGCGCCGCATCTCAGCATGCGTGTGAACGGCGGAGCCCCCCCCCCGCCACCGCGTCGAAATGAATTCCGTCGACCGTCAGCCAAAACGAGGGCGCTGAGCAGCTGATCATCGCGCGACGGAGCTCGGCTGCAGCTGTGCGGCGGGGATAAAACGGCAGTTGTGTGTTAAAGCGGCCAGCGGGTGGCGCTATGCTGATGCACGGATGACAATGTGGAGGCTTTTATCTGCCTTGTCGGTTGAAGGCCCAGTGGCTCGGGTGCGAGTGAAGGGGGGAAGCAGGACTGTGTGGCATGTCCGTGGCTGGGAACGGTTCTGTTCCCCAAACCCCCGTAACCCCAGAGCCACAGAGATTCAGATTCAGCCCTATAAACCGGACCAACGCCAAGCCATGCAAACAGAACATGACGCAGCCGGATGCACGTTCCAGATACACTCTGGCCACCACACCAGTACCAGCAGGTGCTGAAATCTGGCCACTCACCCGGGGGCGCTTTCCCTAGGCAGGTCCAGAGGCCTGCCTTCGGAGATCCAGCCAGCATGGAGATTAACAGCTAAATCAGACCAGCCCTCGCTTTCGGTTTAAACCTGTGAACCTTCCGTACGTGGGGCCTCTCCGCTCTCGCTTACACTCCTTACTGATTCGCTGCGAGTAGGACCTACGTACGGTGCTATGGCTCCGTTTCGGGGTGTCCTCGTCTGGGGAAGCGCCGTGAAGTCGCGGCAACCCTCCCCAGCACATGCGCACGTCGTCCCCCAAGATCATGGCGCCTAAGCTGCTTTTCAGGTCTGCGGGCGGCTTAAAGGCTTCATGTCGCAGGCCTGACCTGCCGATTCGCCACGGTTACCTGTACCTTAGCGACCGATTTAGCGACACACGACTCCCACCTTGACACGAGTGATCCCCCCCCCCCCAGCCATTAGCCAGTGGTCACGTTCACTCCAAATGACACGCGCACACGTGTGTCACACCCACGCATGCAGAATGGGCCGGTGTGCGACTGTGGGCTACAACCCTGTGCCTAGATGACCGGTGTCTCAGAAGATCGACCAGTTCAAATCCCATAGTTGGAAGAGTGACATAACCTTTGACCCCCAAGTGCTAGAAGGATTAGCTTTATCGAGTAAGTGCACGCTGCTTTGGGTACAACCATCTGCTCGGTATATAAACGCAAATGTGATGTAAATGAAAGGAAGCGGAGACCTTAGAGCCAGGGGCTAGCAGAGGGCAAGGCGGTGACTACGGAGTGACGACAAAGACACCGTACCTCGTACATGTACACGGACACACGCCACACACGTGTTGCCAAGCTAAACAACACAATACCGGACCAGTGAGGCTGGGCAGCTGCAACGGGGTTAAAGCTCACGGACAGGGATCGGGGCACGGGTGGCAGGACGTGGCTGCGTATTACGCTCCTGCTTCACTAAGGGTGTCCTGTCCGCAACCACGAGGAGACACACGAGGTAGTGAAAAGGGCCATTGTGGGCGGGGCCAGCGTGGGGGCTGACGTCTATAAGAGATAAGAGCTGCTCTCTTCTAGGAACGCGGCCCTGTCTTTACAGATGTATCCAGAATGAACAATGACGGCCGTGTCTGATGGAGTTCGTCATTCTCAGTCAATTCTGTTGACAGGCAGCGCCACCATGATGGACCGGGGCGCCAGGGTCTCTAACAGCCTGCTGGCTGCACCCAAAAGGTCCGCTACACCAACCGCGAGTCAGACTAAGGAGTCTGAGCCAGGGACTCTTCTTCTAATCGAGAGTAGCGATCCCTAGGCCATCTCTCCAGTACAAGCCGATTGTTTGACGATGCCTGGCGAGCGACCCTAATTCGGCGACGCCCGACAGCAAAGAGAGGTTCCCGCAGATCTTTGCCGACCGCGTCTCCCAGTCGGCCGTGGTGTTTAGATGGACGTCTCGCTCCGCCACGGAGACCCGGCTCCCCCATCCCCACACGTGAGCCGCCTTATCTCGCCAAGGCCCTGTTGCAGAACCACGTCACCCGCATGGGTGCCAGGCGCCAAACGGGTCACATGAAATCAGGACGGCGTTCCGCACGCAGACGGCGTGTTATGGCAGATCAGATATGACGGATCTTCAGAGGAGGCTAACGAAAGGTCCAGCAGTGGGTAGGACAGATCCCGCAAACAAGTAAAACTACAGAGAACACTTTACATTCCTTGATCTGTCTAGATATGATACCATAAAAATAAATGAAAGAATGTCTGACTGCTAAACTGCTTAATTTAGGCGAACCGAGTGGGGGAGGGTTACAGAGATCCCTGGGGGGCCCGCGGGCGATGACATCACGGCTAAGCACGGAGGCCACATCCTTGGGCTGTCCTGTGACATTCCCGCTTTTCCCAGCCCATAGTGCTCACCGTGGCCCCAACCGGAGAGAGAACCCCATTCATCAAGCTGCCCTGTAAAGAGCAGAAACGGGAGATTATTCTCCCTTCAGTCTTGTTGTTTTGGAACGCGAGTTTGTGGATAATGCACCTGGTCTATCAAAGGCTTTACGTTGAAATTACAATATAATATATATAAAATATAATTTCAAAATATGCATATTCTCCTTAAAACTAATGCCTCAGGTTGCTTAAATAGATGTAGGGTAAAATTTCTTTTACCCAGAAGTAACCTGGGCAGCGACAGTTTTCGGAAAATCTTTCAGAATCATTTCTGCAGGAAGCATAAAGTTTTTCATTTTGATTATACCACCTTAAGGATGTTTGTTTCACTCTAACACTAAAAAGTTCTTCAAGAAAAAAAAAATAACTACAACGAAATGGCTGCAGGTAATTCCCAGCTTCTCCCAGCCACACGCTTTTCAGATTGTGTTTTACTGGAGGCTGGTGCCAACGTTCAGAGCCCCCTGCGGAATCGTCCCTCTAAGTCAGTGAGCCACCAACGTGAAGATCGACGCTGCGTTATACAACGCGGTAAGAGGACCCGTGTCACTGCGTACACGCACCTTCCCGCGCTGCAACCTAACACCTTAGCAACAAGGTCAGCACCGCATGACCCAATCGCAGCGTGCTGAGTCAGAGAGGAGGGGATACCCTTAAATTAGCAGAACTGGGTCACGTCCTGCTAGCGTTAGAACATATGCAGGGCAACAAGTTTTTTCCAAATGACTCCAGATTATTATTAAGAGAAGTAATATTGCAATGCAATAAAAACAAAATAAAAGAACAATAATTACATTAGTTGTAAAATTCCATTTTAAGTATACTAATGTCTGACTACAGCTTTCAGAAATGTATTTGATTATTTGACTTATTATTTAAATGCATCTCAGGAGTCGGGTACGTGTCGCTGCATCGAGGGCACCTTGTCACAGGAGCCCAAGGCACAATTCAGGAAAATCCAGTTCGACTCACCTGTTCTTCTCCAGCTCATTGTGTGTAGACCTGCAGTCAAAAAGAGGTGGAGGGAGGGGAGGGGAGGGGGGCAATCAGATTATGCAGGCTCCACACTCACTGATCCAACAGAAAGACAAAAATTTCAGACGATATGAACACTTGCAACAGCGTTCGGTGAGAAGCATAAGCTGTTTAGAACTGACACTGTAACAGATGAGGCAAATACATAAACAAACACAAGAGGAGGTCCAGCCGTGGAGATCCAGCCCTGTCACATGCATACTGCCAGGAGGAAGATTCAGTCGTTAATCTGACCCGCAGCAGTGAATCCCTGACTGCCTGCCTCTCTAACCACCCTCCCGGCCCCGCGAGGGCTGCCAGGACCAGGCCCCGAACAGCTTCTCTGTGAAGCAACACGATGTAGCAAAACACGTGGCACGGACGGCTAAACAGCCCGGCTCCGCGACGGACGAGGCCAACGCACAACGGGCAGACCCACTGCCTATTGGTCAATACTATTAACACGCACTCCTATTCCAAAGAGTCGTGCGGCTGATTGGGCCTCCCTGTGTTGTATAACGCTGTGTGTGGGGCGGCTAGCACGTGCATTTTCGATACCGGTGAAAGAATAATCCGGAACTACTGCTTTATGGAGAACGACTTCACAGCCCTTTTATCAAAATGACACAAGCATATGGGCATATTCTTACTAATCCGCATACCACGTTCGACAAGATAAATAAACGCAGAAAATAGCTGGATAATTATAAAGATGAATCATCATTCTTTGCATGTCATCCTGGCTCCACGTACAACAAAATCAACCGGCCTGAACCTATTTTTGTGAAAGGGGAAGATAAGACAACATGGAAGGTAGTCACAGCTGTTGGCTTCCCTTTGCACATCCGAGCTGCAGTCATTTCAGCACGGTGACATCGCGCTTCCTTTGAGTCTGCAGCTTCACAAGCCCATGGTGCCTGGGTCACGAGGCATTAAGGCCTCAGCTACAATGTACACTAGGGTACATTCAAATGGCTTGATTTTAATCAAAAGCCCACACACGCATCTGTAGCGTGGGAGACAATGACGTTTGTTGGATCGAGGGACTGAAAAGAGAGTTTGTAGATAAGTCCTCAGCATACCAAATGAAACACGAGTGGAAGCCTTAGATGGAAATGGCAGTGAAATAAATATGCTGGAGGAACGAAATATCAACATTCATGACTATCTTTCTTTAAAATGTTCAGAGCTTGGTGCGGTATTTGCTGCATGGCTATGGTGAATTTCTAATATAAACCGGGCACAGAAAATACAGCAGGGACATTGAGCAAGGCGCCACGCGCACGTAATCCATCACCGCGAGGCATCCAGCAGCGTCATCCTAAACGCAGATTTAATGGGAGTATAAGCGACCCCAAAATGCCAAAGCGAGCTGCATTTTCACCTAAAGTCACTTTACGCTCTGCGACCTTGGGAGAGCCAATTTAATTTAAATCCTCGATCACGGAATGCCCCGGAGCATGTCATAAACATCACAATAAATCATTTACTACCGTACCATCACGGCACCTATCTCGTGGTCAAATATTGCATAGTAATGAGCTGCTGCTTTTACTTCATACGGGGTACAGCCCTTTTAAAATGGACACCGCATGACAGAATACAAACTGCGTGTTTTTCGTGATCCAGAAGGATGCAATGCATAAACCAACGCGATCCATGTCATTATCCTAACGCACCACAATAAAATGCGTATTCGAGCTTTTCTCATGCTTATAAAATCGTCTCTAGATCTATTCCTCACGTCCTGTAACATCACCAAAGAGTAAATAAGAGATTTTTTTTACATGTAAGGGTTCGATGCGAAATGCATGCACGTGACAAAAATAAACTTAGGCTTAATTCTCAAACTGTTAATCATCCTAAGGTGTTAATGTTCCCATATTAATCCAGGCGATATATATATATGAATGTAAAGGTCACGTCGTTCGTGAAATATCGATGAAAGGCAAAGAGTGTTCGTCACACATGGAAGACAACACCGTAGAGACGGTCCCTAACCTAAGCGCCGCAGCCAGTTTGACAATCAGCTGATGAGAGAGAGAGAGAGCTTCCCCCTCCCCCAAGCCAGGACCTGGAACAAGTGCCAGTGCAATGCAAAAAAACACATCCGCAATATTTATTTCATCTTCCAATCGTACTGCATGGGTTAATGGCAATTTATATAAGCACCATTAGATTAAAATATCGTATTGCTGCCTGACACGCAGATAAGAGGAGCCTTCTTGCAGCGCACGCCAAAGTTACGGGGCTATCGCTGCTGTTAAATGTCTGCCCTCGTAAATTTCCTTATCTTGCAAGTTCATATCGTCTGGCTGCAAAATGCGTATAGGGGCGAGGATGAGAAACAGAAAGTGGATGTTGCGCGGACTCAGGGCAGCGGCGATGCGGTGCAGTTTGCTAGGGTCTAGTTAGGATAGAACCGGGTTGGTTGTAGAGGACAAATGCGGCGCTTACCTGTTGTGGTTGGTGTTGTACTTTTTATTTCGAAATTTCCGTTGTCTTTGATAGCTCGTGTTCTGGATTGATGGAAACATCGAAGCGTACCCGTGTTCACATTCTGGCGAGAAAGGCAAAATACAGACTGCCTGACATTCCAGTTTACCATCCCCCCATAGGATCACACACAGGCTATATACTGTACATGTCAGTTCCTATCGGTACCGTGCATGCAAACCCCAGTTTCATGTCGGTCGTTTGCAGCTTCACAGAAAACGGTCAAGCCACCAACCGAAGCAATGCAACACACTACTACCCACAATGATAGTTTTAAAAACTGGGAATAAATAACATTTCCCGGTTACGTACCTCTCTCTCTCCTATCTAGATATTCCGCAGCCTCCAATAACCTTTGGATATTAATGAGTTGCACTGCCGTCATTCTGCGTGTAGGTAGCTTGCTATGATTATTACTGAAATATATTGCTGAACAGATTTATATCTCACTAGAAACACTAAATATAGTCACTTATACAGTATACCGTATTGCTTCGAATTAAACTTTCGTGATTTTTCAATATTTTTTAAAATAAAGCTTGCTACGTCTAGCTGCCAAAGCACCGAAATATTTCGTAGCTGGCGTTATCTAGTTTACTCAACTTTCGCTTTTATTTTAAAAATAAAACATTATAATATCAAAGTATTAAAAATACTTAGGAATCACACAACTACAAATCGTACAAAACAGATATAAACGATATAAAATTCTTCCCCCCCGAAAGCCCACAGCCTCCAGAGTCCCCTTGGTGCCTGTTTAACTCCACCCCCAGTTTGTTTACCTGCCTCACGGCTGAGGGAGGAGACATGCCACGGCGCAAAGCTTCATGGGAAAGCGAGTCTCCATAACACAGTAGCAGTAATAATAATAATATGTCTATCTGTATTGGTACTACTAGCATAAGCCTGATATAATAATAATAACGTACTGGTGTTACGTACTTATCAAGCGACGGTAAAACAGAACAAGAATAAAAATCTAAAAAACAAATGTGATTTACTAACCGTTGTTATTATATGTTATTTTTTATCATGAACCATTGCTCGTGACTTTAAACGCGTGACATACAGGAAAAAAATTAACAGAAAATATGACGCGACGGGTTAAGCTCTGCTGCAGATCGGAATGCAGTAGTCATCTTGTGAAAAAATATACAATAGTGCTATGCACTTATAATCAAAATAATACGTATGATATTGCTATGACATGGGGCGACAGAATACGCGAATTCCGTAGTCACGTTTGCAATTGCGATACATCCTACAAGTCCCAAAAACCCCAAAACATTAGGGTCTTTAAAGCAACTCGTGGCCAGGCCCAGCAACACATGACATCATCACAGACCACGTGGTCTATTGGACATGCACGCTAGGTACAGTCAGCAAACTAACATTCAACCAATCAGAGCGCTTGAATGTGCTCCATGTGGAAATCATGTGAGTACTCCTGCTTAGACCAGGAAGCAGATTATTATTTTTTTTTATGCAGCGTCGTGCAATTTCATTTTTGTTTGTTTTTGCTAACTGGTGAATTGAATTAGTCTTTTTTTCTCTTATTGTAATCGATATGTATGGAGATACAGATATATATTTTTGGGTACGTTCATGTTTGTTTCCATTTTTCATTTCATTTTTTAATGGCTGTTCTTAATATTCCCGCTGACAAACATTTGAGTTTGACACACACCTCCCGATCACCATGAAGTTTAATTAGGTAATAAAAATTGTTTTTAAAAAATATGATTTAAAGAGGAATATGCTGTACGTCACCGCAGTGCTGCACTTGATTTCCCGGGGTTCTGCAGTAACTAAAAGTAATTCAGACAAATTATGCATTTTAAGGGTGTATTTTATAAGAATCCAACCTTTTACTTACATGGATAACAGAAAATTTCAATGTAAAAGACCGTTTCTGTTC
The DNA here is from genome assembly GCA_026784285.1 of Stomatorhinus walkeri. Classification (NCBI taxonomy): domain Eukaryota; kingdom Metazoa; phylum Chordata; class Actinopteri; order Osteoglossiformes; family Mormyridae; genus Stomatorhinus; species Stomatorhinus walkeri. The sequence goes on along the minus strand of JAODUD010000041.1, from coordinate 4,339,913 downwards.
TATACCTTCCTACAAGGCAGGTAGAGTAAACAAGTAAATATTACCTCGTCACATCCATATTTGTAGAAAAACGTTCGCTTAAAATGTACAATAAAGTGATTATTTGCTTGAAAATGCGCGGATGCACACGGTATATTTGACAGGCAAAATAATCTTCATCTCTAACGCACAAGATTTTTTCTAGGGAATGACCTGATTCATAGCCACCGGGCTAAATTTTTGACATTCACGTATTCGTTTGTTTTACGGTAAAAAATAAAAGATGTATTTTCAAAGTGACGCAGAGCAAATAAGTACAATTGTGCGATAAATGGTTTACATAGCTAACTCTTGTGCGCCGTCCCCAATAATCAAATCTTGTTTGATATTACTTCGGGATCAGAAGCATAAAATAGGTCAAAATGCTATAAGCAGGTTAATAATTACCAGGTTTAATTTTTTTTCTCCTTAAAAACCGTATCACTAAGATCAGAGCATCTGTAATATAGTTATCTGGTCGCCGTTTGCTAGCTTGTTCCCCGAACCACCATCTACGTTAAAAAAAATAAACTAAATTAAACTTTATATAGGCCATGCAGTGTATTTTAGAGTTTTCCTTAGTATGAAATTGAGTGTGGGGGTGTCGGGGCCCACGCAATGTATACTGTGTGGGAAGACTTAGAGGACAGCGCTATAATTCATCCTACGCTTCTCGTGAGCCCATCAGTCGAGGGCTTGTCCATACGTAGTTTTCGCAGGAATACTGTTTCCAAGTATAAGGAAAGTAAAACCTGAATATTGTATTCGGATTAATCCCAGAAATCAAAAAAATTCTAGATCACTGCACACATGTATTGCATGAATATAAATTAAATAGTTCAACGTAGGACTTATCAGAGAATCTTAAACAGTAATAATACAAGTTTATGGTGCATCCCCCTTCTTGGATTTGTGAAAATCTTTATGATAAACTGTACTGAGGCAGATCACGTTTTTGTATGGCTAGCTAGTTGTTCGTAGTTCGTTCAACTCAGTCCTTTGTTGTCTGAGTCTGGTGACAATGATATTTTTTGTTTTTTTCTTTCTGAAGCATTAAATACTGAGGAAACGCCACCACTCTGGGTAATTTGACTTACTTCCATCTTTCTTTTCGTTATTTTCAATGTAACTTGCTGCCTCCAGTAAAACTTGAACGTTTTTCAGGAAAGTGTCGATCTGGTCCATAGCAGAGTCACTGGCGTTAAAGACGTCATTGAAAGGACAACTAGACATCTCAGTGAAATCCCGCTGATCCACCGAGCCCTCGGACTCCACAAATACATCTTCGGATTTCAGTCGAATCTGTTGCCTTTCACTTCTGACCATTTTATTTTATTTTTTTTTATTTTTTTCCTAGAAGATATGCTTTTTTGACGGAGATCCTCTGCTCGGCTTTCCTCCTGCGTTGCGTCTTAAGAGGGCATAAATGAGTGAGGGATGCGATGCCTGGGGATGTCAGCTCGCGTCGCGGCGCGCATGGTCCTTGCGCCCGCCCGATTCCACGCGCCACAATCTATATCCGCGCCGCAAATTCTCCTAACAACACCAAATATTTGATGATTAACTAGTTTTCCCCCTCCAAATTCATACCAGTGAAACATTCTTTAAAGTGCAATTTCGACGCATTTGTGACGTTTTGGAATCACGGTGTAGCTGTGCGCACTCTGTTACTCTCTCCCTACGTTGCACTTGCTCAGCATAACGGCGCTACTAATTTTCCACCGACAGTGCTGATTTGATTCCCACACAGCTCAAATAAACAGTTCGGGTGTTAAATGGGCGCTCCCCTGTTTTTTTTAATTCTATCATACGTGTAATCAAGTTTTCATAATGGATTTTAGTGATTCATTTGCCCATGAATCTGGAAAAATATCTTAAAATCTTACGATAAGTACTAATAATAATAATAATAATGACAAATTTAAAAAATGATTCAGAGGAGGCATACACACTCCAGACATTTCTAATCGCCTTTTTTATCCACGTCTGTGAGAGCAGGTCCAACCTTTTTCCACAGGCAGAACAGAGGATCGCAGTTCAGTATCCGCCACTTCAAAGGCACCGCAGCGGGACGCTCGGTTTTGATGTAAAGTTCACATAAAAGACTTGAAAGTTCACTTCATAAGGGGAGCATTGAATGCCGTTAGTTAAAGTAGGAGGGCGACGATGCGCGGAGAGACCTCGGGGAGGCCGCCGGAGTAGTACATTTGAAATAAAAATAATAAAAAAGAAGTAGCATCTCGGGAAACAAAGTCTTCATACTGAGCCCCTTGTGATTTTTTTTCTTTAGGCGTACTGGTTAAGTGCAAGGTCCAAGAGGCAAAAATAAACCGGGGAAGGAACCGATGTTTGTGACTCTTACTACAGCCTTTTGCTATTATTCGAGAACTCGGGGACATAGTCTGGGTCTGATTAAATATAGGCACACCCGTGTTTTAACGGACATGTAAATAGAAAATGCTACTGGTGGCCTGTGTTCTCGCTTTCGAAATATGCAATGTGAAATTGGCGCACCTGACAACACAAGCTGACACGGGGAAATCGTTAGATTAATTACGTCTTTCGGTGGAACATGCGGGAATCTCAGTATAAATCAAAATCAAACCTAGTTATACCATTGGTGCGTACGCTGACATTTATTGGTAAATATATAGCGTCAGTAAAGGTCAAGCGGCAGGTGTACAAACCTTTTGAAATGGCACGTACTGACCTGCAAGTGTTTAATGAAGCGTCATCATGCTGGGTCTGCCTGCACCATTCTGCATGGTAACAATTCATTTAATGCATGTCTTACGTCCCCAGCTTCAAGGAGACGTATGTGATAACCTGCAGGGGTGGTGTGGTTATGATGTTTTAGTTATAGATTAACGACAGCAGGATTAGCAAAATAAATTTCTGACATAACGTCTCTGGTCTGTGGGTGACGTGCAGAAAGTTTTATTCCGAAACGTGTCAAGTCAGCCATTTCAAACTGATTTCGCATTTATAAAATAACGTTAATAACTAAACTAAAAGTCAAAATGATCTTACTCTCGGACGATGTAGTCTGCACTAGAACGTTTTTCCTGTCACTCTTATGTATGTAACTTTTACTGTATGTAAAAGTAGAATAGTGCTGTTAGCTAAGCCTATCAGAGAAGTTTATCTCAGAGTTATTCAGCTGAGAGCAGAATTAATGCGAATTGTTGAGTCTGCGCCCTTATCCAATGATCTATGGCTCCTTGCTGCTTCTCATACCGGGCCCCGTATCACTGCGCTGTTAGGCAGCTGCCCACCTTCTTTATACTTCAAGTGAGTTGTGAACTTCTCGATGCCGTATCAGCCGACGTGTAGCTCTGGGGGGGCATGTGACCCCTGAATGCCTTGTATGGCTTTTAATCGTGTTTGCCCTAGGGATGCGGGCTGTTCTTAATATGCGGTTCCCGTTGAAGACCCCTCCCACTCCTGACCGCGCGTCGCTGGACAGTCCTGCTTTGGGACGGGGGGGTCCGCAGTACGAGCACACGGATGACACTCGAGTTTGCATGGGCTAGGATTTCTTGGGTAGCCGCGACAGGCAAACCATATTCGAGGGAACTGAGATTCTTTACCGTGCTTTTGTTTGGTAAATAAATGGGCACAGAACTAATCACCACCAAAGGTCTGTATGACGAAGCAAGATTTATTGGTTAGCTAGATAACTTGTCAGATTTAAGGTACCCCAGTTTAAATGGGCGTTATCTTTCGTCTTCGTTCACTTACTCTTAATCCAGATGACTTTAAATCTGATAAATTATCCTTTTAACTCAAAAATCCAACTGATACAGACCCCTGGTTAGTTCTCACAGATCCTAAGCAGAGACCGGCACGGCCAGTTATTAAAATATTTCTTGGAACTAATTCTGAATAGTGTATGGTAGACACTGAGATTAAGAACCAGACACTACAGGGCACCGCAACGTAAAATATAGATAAGGCAAGGATATGTCGGGACACTGGACAGGACGGGGGTGCATTTCGATGAAAGGCAGTGATACTGTGAAGGTAAACTGGATCCGTGAAGGTAGACGTTACGGTGAGACTAAAATCTATTCGTGAGATAAATCAAATAATGTCCGTTTCGTGTTTCCTGTATTTAACCCCGAGCCCATGGAATGAAACAAAACCAGTGTTTTCTTTCCCAAGTATGTTTGAACTTCTAGAGAAAAAACAGAAAGTAACTTCTGATCTTATGCTATAGCGAGGGTTTTGATTTACCAAGGAACGTAATTCGTTTTGATTTACAGGTGTCCGGCAGACTTAAGCTTAATTAACCCTATAACGAAGGAAATGTATCAATGTAACATGTTATCTGAATTTATTAGTAATGCACATACTATATGAACAGTCACGTGCTAGCCTACTAAAAATCCAGAGAAGATGATGAGGATACATTATTTTGTTTTGTGGCAACGCAATAATTCCAATGTATTTGTTTTAATGAGCTAATTACATTTACAAAGAATAGTAACAGTTCTCTAGAAACACGATATTCTTTATAAGGCCGGACTGAATAAGATGTCACTGGTGGTTAATATTCTTTAGGGGATAGAAAGAGTTTCCTGAGAAGTAAAAAAAATACAATCTGAGCTGCCCAGTAGACGCTGTCATTTTATCAGAAGTGAAGCACGTGTTTATCGCCTTTTATTATCAGATGTTACTCTGCTTCCCTTTTTAAACGCGGTATGCGTTTACCAAAAGAAAACTTCCTGACTGTTATCTCGGTCGCGCTATTTCTGTACCTTCCCCTTTCCCAAAATTTACCCCAACCCCCAGTGACACGCAGTCCACAGAAGTTCCCTCGCCGCTTCCTCCCCCGGCAGCCAAAAACGCTCCGTCCTCTGGCTCGGGGAGAGAATTCCCAGGTCCGGCGACCCCTTTGCAACGTGAGCGGGTTCACGTCAGGGAGGCAGAGTCCCCGTCGACAGGGGTGTTGGCCCTAAGCTTGCCCGTGACCATTGTTTAAGAAAGCCATCTGGTGACAATGGCATTTGTGCCAAAGGGGGGGGGGGGTAAAAAGTGTGAGAGAACGTCCCCTCCTTTAATTAGAGTGGAGGGTGCTCAGGTTCCTCTTTGCCCTGAATTTCAGCCAGCCTGTCATTACTGACGCACCACAGGCCTACTGGGATTTTTTTTGTCTCCATCTTGAGGTGGTTAGCTCAGTGTCCCCCAGAACTGCCCCTGGATACAGAGCGGAGCGAAATTAACTCTGCGCCTAATGGTGTTTGTCTCTGTCCTTGTAAATTAGAGGGAAAGATGAAGGGGGAAAAAATAAAAAGATTAAAGAGAACAAGCTGAAAGTACAAATGGCCCAACGGGGGCTGACCTCAGTCCAGAAAGCGCCTCCCTGTGCTGCCCTGCTGTCTGGGGGCCCGGAGACACAATGGTTCTTCCGTTTTATCTTCAAATGTGGCAGAGCCAGGGGACGGGAGGTGGTGGGAATGGTCCTCCTGTAATTTTCACAGCAGTCGTGCAGATTGTGGCCACGCCCACTTCCTGAATCCCCTCTCTGAGTGGATGACCAGCCTCACCTCCATCACATGATCATTTTTCCCCTCTCTGAGTGGATGACCAGCCTCACCTCCATCACATGATCACTTTTTCTTTCCCGTTTATTTGTGCAGTTGCTGTGGTGTGTGTGTGTGTGTGTGTTTCCCCCCCCCCACCAGTTTCACATGTAAATTGTCGTGACCCCGACCAAAAGGCCTGTGGCTTCATGTCAAAGGGGAAATTGTACCATTACTCAAGAATTCACGGATTTCCATTTTGTAATTGAGAAGCATTCAATCCTTCGTGCAGATTTATGATTTTAAGGATGTTCAAGATATTGAACTTCATCAAGTATCCACCCCCGCAAACAGCCACAATCAGATTCAAGATATTCCAGATTTACATGATGAATTGCATTGCTGTCGTGGGCATGTCTCATGTACCTGTCTCTGAGAGGTTATGGGAAACATTCCACTCAGTCTGTGGGGAAGGCCTACTAAGTGGTGATCTTTTTGTGGGTCTCCGCTGGTCCCTTCACCCCCATTACGACCATTCAGTGCCGGCCTCCCAGTGTGGCAATCTCATTAGGTTAATATGGCACCCAGCAGGAGAAGGAGATCTGACCTCAGGGGACTGTCGCTTAAATTGCAGTGCCGGTATTGTTTTTTTTTTTAATAATTGCTCCACTTTGTATTGTGGTACTGTGAGCAGATTCATCTCAATATGTAACCTCCCCCCCCCGGTGGTGGATGAAAAAAACATAT
>JAODUD010000041.1:4286543-4296887 GCA_026784285.1 Stomatorhinus walkeri | reverse complement strand
CACACACACACACACACACACAAAATCCATTTACTGATTATGAATGGGGGAAAAAAGCACTGTTTTACTTCAGACTTCAGAGCTGATGAACCAGCACCTGTTTTACAACATGAACACGCAACAGTGAAAAAAAACACTGACTGATTACCAAATACATTAGTATTTGTTCATTAAAAGAAAGGACTCTGCAAACATGAAAGCCAGTGTTAACTGAATGTCACCTGTAATAAGGGACAGGCATTTTGGGGGCGGGCACAGTGGGGTGTCAGAAAACACCCTGCTCATTCTCACAATACCAGGAAACAGCGGAGAGCCACAGGGCCAGATACGGGCACATGGCTGGCACGGCAGAAAGCAGAGATCTGTCGCTGTAGATCTGACTGACCTCCCCCCGACCCCCCGCCCCTCCTCAGCTCTCACATCTGTCCTGCAGACACTGCTTGGAGGTTGCCTTGGAAACCCGAAACAAACACCCTGAGAGCGGAGCTTATCATCAGCGGGTCCCTGCTTCCTACGAAAACATGTGACTCGAGGCTTCAGATGGCTCACATTACCAACGACGAAGTCATTCATAAAGACGGGCGTTTAAGAAAAAGAGAAACAAAATAACTCTGCTGTGTATTGTGGCACATGTGCACAAATCGAGTTTATAGGTGCCATCATTTATGAGATGAGTAATCAGCCTGCCACACTAATAATCTAAGCCTCAAATTGAAGGGAAAGGCTAAATGCTTGCTAAACCAATTGTGATGTGTTAAAAGTTTGACCTTTCCACTGAAACTCTCTTGACGACTAGCTTGATCGTACCCCAGCTAACTTGACAAAGCAGAGGCTGGTTCATGGGAGGAGTGAGCGGAATCCATGGAAACAGCGCCCTTCCCAGAGCCCCTGCATTCACTGGTGGGTTATAATGCACCAGCTCCAAATTCCTTCAGGGAAATCTAATCAGGCCACCCAGTCTGAGGGTGCTGAAGAGGTCTGATGGCTAAAGACAAGGCCCAGAAGTAGCACTAGGACAACACGCCCCGAATCCAATCACACAGCAGTGCCACTGGAGTGAAAGACAGCGGTGGATCAAATGAGCTTTGGAAACTCAATTACTGAGGGCAGATTCCATCAACGCTCAGTCGAACCCAATGGAAACCAATAAATCAAGCAAAGGGGAGCGTGTTGTGCCAATAGATGACTGACACCTCACCCAACAGAAACCTCACTTCTCCTGTCATTGGCAAACAGCATCACACAAGGCATGTGCAGCCAATACAGGTTGAGTGGATTGAAAGTTCTTGGCTCGACCATATGGTACTTGGCTTATCCTTTGCCGGAACGTTGCAGATAACGTATTCGCCCAAGTTAAACAAACAAATACTTTTAAGTTGTTATAAAAAGTGAATTGGTGGTCAGGGAAAATGGCAGGGTGGCAGAGGATTCAGAAGTTGAAGCCATTTGCATTCATAGTCAACATAATGATGAGCAGACGCCACCCAAGATGATTCTGACAGCTCTATTGCCATCATAAGGATATGCGTCTATCAATGTCAACTGCAGCCAGCTTCAAAGACAGTTTGATTATTGATCTTAAGAATCTCACGTTCTTATAGTGATTCAGGCTCACCTGAGCGATTCCATACTAAACAATACATGCACGTTCACAGTGTTGAGCTCATGTTTGGCCAGGATCCACCTGGAGTCTTGCTAACCGATCTTGCCCCAGAGCCTCCAGGGATACTGGAGAACGATAAATCTTAGAAAGCACATGTCACCACCAAGGAGAGGGGAAAACAAGGGACGTGTAAACATTCCACAGGTCATGGGAAACCATGCACTTCTACCCTGCAGGCTTGAAACCCAGGTGAACAACGGCAGTTCAGCCCTCGAGGAGCTTACATAACCTTATCCAACCAGTTGACAGTCTAGTTGCAGTCCAGAACCACGAGGCAGAGCAAGGTATTTCGCATGAAATACATCTGCTACAAAAGAGAAGCAGTTGTTTAATAATAAATGGCCACTCAAGCATGGGTATAAGTCTGTCTTGGCCAAGGTTTACAGAAGTTTCTAGGCTTTCATGCAGCTTACAAACCATATTGTCTCGATTCGGAACCTCAAAGTCAGAACAACAAGATGAGCTTCAAGATCTCAGAAATCAAATGGAATAAAAAGCACATTGTCAAACCATCGGGTCTCTTCCCTCTCGTACACCCCTGGCCCCGTCAGCAGAAATTTGACGTGGATTAACACAAAGTGTCACTCACAGGGGGGGCCGGATCTGGAGACAAAGTCTGGCGGTCCAAGCATTTCACTAAAACAGACGCCAGCGACAACTCTCCCACTCTTGCCTCGAGAGTCTTTGACCGACAAAGGGTTGCATAAATAATTTACAGGAAGACATTTCTGGAGTTGGAGTCAGCATTGAAAATGCAAGCCCCCCCACCCCCGCCCATTGAGCTTGTATGGAAACTGTTTTTCTTGGAGGGCGAAGGCCACAGCATAAACATTCAAGTGGTTGGTGGACCACCACTGCTTTGATAGTTGCTCTGATGGGACGGGTGGGGGCCATTTGGGATTACAGGCCTCTACAGGAGGAAGCACCACAAGGGCTTCCAAGGCTTTGGCCACAGCTCCAGCCATCATGGCCACAGTTCTGAGTGGCCATTGTTCACGCAGCGGCAGGCTCATTGAGTCGATGAAGCGAAAAACAGCACTTCCTGTCAGGAAGTGGGGACCCGTCGCGATGCTCCGGGCCTCATGCCAGAATTCTCCTCTCTGTTGGGATAGTGGGAAAATGGGAGTATCTGGTAGGAGGTTGGGTTGGGCAAGACCCAGAGGGGGTACAAACCACCGCAATGAAAGACAAGGGCAACATTTACATTGTAATAATTACAGCATGACATCCGTTTTCACAGCACACAATCTTTCAAACTCACAAAAAGATAAAATGTTTGTTTCATGTGATTCAGACAGCCCAATGTCTACTGCAGTCAATCAAACGACTCTGCCTTAAGGGTCAACATCAGTGCCCAATAATCAATCCTCCACTGGTAATGAATAGACATCATGACAGGGCTTTGGTCCCACAGTTTAACACCATGGCCGACTCTCAGACACACCATTAGCCACACCTCGAATCAATCGGGCTTCATTTCAACGACGCTCAATGGGGTTGCTGGATTATACAAGAGCTTGAGAAACAAAAGGAATGAAGAGAAAGAAAGAAAATTAAAAAACAGTATTACCACTGCATGATGAGACTAGACCCCATGTTTAAACAAACCCATCCCTCAAACATCCTGCTTTGGAAGGCCAGGATATATAACATACTACGAACAACCATCACGGGATGACAAAGAACGACACTTGTTTGGCCCAGAGGACTGGTCAGGGCCTTAAGCCTTCCCATCTGGAACAGGATTCGAAGAGAGACCTTCCTCTGCAACTTTCTACCCCACACTCTCCCACGACATAGTAAAACCACTCCCTCATGCATCCCTCTGAGGTCTCTTTAGGGAGGGTCTCTTTAGTTGAGGGAGGTAGGTGCATATTATTGCTGTGAATAATTCCTTGTCCCTCTGCTTTTTGTTCTACTTCCTCTCTCAATCCCCTGCGCCCTCAGCCATTCCCGAAGGTAGTCTCATTTGTCCACTTCCAGGCACAGGAACTGAACCTCCACTCTCAAGTACCAGATGTGACTAGGCCAAGACTGCTGTGAGATCGCCACATACAGGTATTGTCTGGTAGGGGATCGTCAGGGTATCAAAGCCCATTCTGGTACGCAGAGCTGGAATGCAAAACAGAAAAGAACAAGAGGACAGAGAGAGAGACAGGTTTGTAAAGACCCAGCCTTCAGCCTTCACACCTACGGGACCCAACAAATGACCTGTCAACTTGTTCGTTCGTTCGATGGAGGTAACCAAAGGGCACATCCATTAAACTAATAAACACTATATCACAACGAGCCCATTTACACTCGACTGCACAATAGCAGGAGGGAAAACATTATAGTGTCAGAGGAAACACCAGCTAGTCTTCAACGCCACAGCTCGCTGTTTTCTGTAGTTGCAATCTGTGCTTCGGCAAAGGACGCTTTCTATGTGTCAAAGAATGTTATGACTCAACGTCTTGCAACCTGCCATTGGTATACAAACCTCACCACAGGCAAGTTGGGCTGTCAAAAGAACCACCTGTCAAATATACAATTTGAAATACCTCAGACGAAATATATAAAAAGCTATTTCCGCACACTTTGGCAGAGGAGGTCACCCATTTCATTTTTAAATGCAATGTAAAAGAGACTGATCTACGGAGCAGAGATTTTCCTTTTCCCCCAAGCTGTCCATTTTTGGTATGGGCTGGGTCGTGCTCGTTGACCACAGCTGGGCCTCTAACAAACAAGAGCCAAGGAAAGAGGAACCACTGTACAGAAGATGATGGGAGCTGCACCCAACCAGACATAGCACCAGACGGGAGAGAGCAGGCAGGTGAGCGCACCAACTGAGTCAGCCCAAGGCTGTTAAATCAATAGTAAAAGGGCCATGCAAAGTCTGTTTGCGTGTCCTGAGGGACTAAATTGAGTATTAAAGCACCCCCACCCCCCTCTTCCAAACCCACCCCCACCTTTCTGTTTTAAAAATCAGTCTCAGACAACATGTGGGCTTTGGGATCAGACCCAGAGGAAGAATCTGATATTTCCACATTTTTGCAAGGAAATAATTCTCATGAAACTGTAACGGAGTCTCCACCAGCCAAGAGAGCCAGGCTTCCTGCCGGCTGGAATCCAGCATGAAGATGCTTGGCCAGGTCAAAAAGACAGTTCGACAGGTGGCTGCGGCCTTGTTGCCCAGTTCTGAGTGCCAATACCGCGCAAATCCCATATAGCTCCTAAAGCAAGTTTTCCCAGACGGGGCCTTCCATCTGGGTCAAAGCGAAACCGACTTGCTTAGTCAGCACCCCCTCAGAAAATGGCGCCCTAGACGGCCGCTTATGTCGACTATATCGACTAACGTTGACTAGTACTGCAGAGTATATCAAAAACTAGTGGAGTGACACACATTTAGTGAGCTAACATATTTGGCATCCCCTCTGGGGCTGGAAAAGGGAGCAGCAGACAGAGGGAGCAGAGACTCCCAGCCACGGATTAACGACCGCTCTGTCCCTGTGGCTCCCCACCCTCGCCGCCCCCCAAACCTCAGACTGGCTGGCCGCAGCATGTCTGCCAGCCCCACCCACACCCCCCCCTCGGAGCATCTCTGGAGGCCCTCAGAGGACGCCTGACGGAAACTAGATTTGTGGCGGAGAGGACAGCGCGCTGTCCACGACATCAGCCGGCCCGGCAGAAAGTAAACACGTGGCCACGTGCCGGGGGAGGAATTTTAATGACTTCCATAACTCTGGGTCACATGCCAGGGCTGAGGAAAATGCGAGCGAGCCTTGGCAGATGTGTGAGATCCGTGAAATACGCTGCCTTTAATCTCGGCTGATGACTTTTGCCGACCACAGAGGCCCTGCTTCCACACCAACACAGGAGAACGGATAAGATCGGCACCAGAGAGCACTTCCCTTTAATGGTGTGTCAAGCGCAAATCAATGACCCTTTAAGAGAGACGGCCTCCTTATCAAAGTGGGAGGTCTGAGGATTTAGTTGACTGGGCTGGGGGGCAGGGAGACTTCACAGTGCCTGTAATACACAGCAGGAGTGGAGGAATATACATTAGAGAACATTTAAAAACAAAAAAAAGCAAATAAAAATTTGGTATCCCTGCTCAGTGTGGAAAAGAAAACGGGGAAAAATCCTCACAAAACGTAAATTTAGAAAAATTATTACCTGGCTGCATTACCTGGCCAGTCTATTCAAGTGTGTATCTACCAAGTGTTTTTCGTCATGCACTAGTCCACAAAGATTAAATGTTAAACACTGCATATTATGGCTATCGGCAAAGTCAGTGGGTAACACATCCATCACACGCTGCCGTCCACCTTGGTGAGGACCACAGGCGGGTGTGCACCTCAGCACAGAAAACCCACGGCCAAAAGCCCCAGTCCCCCGAGAGCAACACGCAAGACACCAAATGAGGCAAAGAAAAGCTTAAACGGATGTTAATCACGCTAATTACAAATAGAGAGCAAATTCCATCCTTCTTCTTTAGTTTATCCTGGTCGGGGTTGAGGGGAATTTGGGCCTGTCCCAAAGCTGGACAGGGTGAAGAGCAAACCGAACGTAATATTTATAACAGAGAAAGGAGGAGAAACTGTGGGAGGGGAAAAGTAAAAATGAACCACGTTGAGTGTGAGGTAAAGGGAATCTTTCAGTGAGCGTAGAGTAAAGGGAACCAATCATAGCGAGTGTGCAGTAAACCGAACCAATCACAGCGAGTGTGCAGTAAACAGAACCAATCACAGAGAACGTGCAGTAAACAGAACCAATCACAGCAAGCGAGGAGTAAATGCTTGGCAGCTGAACTTTTTGGCCGTAATACTGTTATTCCTCACTGCCTGTGCTCCCCCACCCCCCGTACAGAACAGCTGTGGAGGAAATGACAATAAAGGAAAAACAGCAGTGTGGCTCAGCGGCTAACGGCCCTGCCACCTCTGGCCAAACCCGGGGAAGCCTGGTGGGGTGTGTGCAGTGCTGGACACCGACACGGCACGCGCTGGGGAGCGCGTTACCACATGGGACCCGCGGTCACCACCTCCGGCTGAAGCAGAGGACGCTGGAATGAGGGGCGGAGCCCCCCACTGACCGCAGACGAGCTTAAAGGCGTTGATGGCGTCTGCATTGCTTTCTGCACACTCCTGCTTTAATTTGGGCTTTTCTCGAAGCATGAACTGCTCAGTTTTATCCTAAAACAAAGATCCTGTAAGAGGGAAAGCGGCCCACCGATGTACCAGTCATCCCCGACAACTGGGAGGACAAGGCAGCACTGGGCTCCACGCCGCCCACACATTTCAATAATGGCACTGATCTCCACTGATCTCTTACGGCTCCACTGGCCACGTCGGCGCACGCACACAGACCCACACCCATCGCCGCCATTCCCAAAGCCGTACGGATGGCCGGGTTCACGGCGTTCCTTGCAGCTTATTCCCTAGTTCAGTGTTCCAGGCCTTCATTTCCGCCCAGAATCTGCTCCGGGGGGGGGAGCTATCGTTCCAAACACAACAAACAAATCAGAAACGAGGCTCCGATAGCTCCCCCCAGCCCTTGCATGCAACATGCCTTCCCACACTAAGCCCATCCACACTTGAGAAATGCCAGAAAAACACATATATACACTTTGCAAAAACAATCGATGAGAGAAATGGCATCTTAAAACTTATGTAGGCGGGATAACTCATCGTTTGTTACTGTATAGCAGAGCTCACCAGCTCTGCTCCTGCAGATGCAGATCTACCACCTTGCAGATCTTAGTTGCAGCCCTAATTTAACACGCCTGATACAGATAGATAATCAGGCCCTTCAGTAATATCTCAATATTAGAGTCAACTTAGCCTCTACATAGCTGGCTCCAATAAATTAGGGGTGGACCATCGCTCTGCAGGGTGGGGGATCTCCAGGAACAGGTCTGTTATGATCCACTGCTCCATAGAGTCCAATTGGGTCAGACCAAACAGTGACTGACATTTCAACTCCGCACACCACCCTTTTTTTGTAATGTTGACCAAGATTAACAACTCTACACTGGCCAGGCTAGTGCTAAAGATCATGAACACACACCAGACATGTGAGTCTGTGTCACATGACACGGAATCATGCATAATATGAAACAACAAAGCCTGAGGCTGCACAGGTTCCCCGGGGAGGGAGGTCCGCCCGCAGCAGTCCGACCAGTGCCAGAAAAACACACTGATTGAGGAGGAAGCGGAATATCTGCTGTCATCTTGGAAACTGACAAGTCCCAGGATAAAAAGATGACTGCATCCTTCCTCCCTTGTCCTCTCCCTATCACCCCATGCTTTTGTTTCCATGAATCGGCAGTCGCCAGCACTCTATCTACCACACAGGACATCCTGTGGAGGGAAACATGACATAAGTCGAGCAAGGAGCTTCCAGGAAAAGGGCCATCTTCAGGCATTGTCCATCCCTGAGGGCACGTTCACACTTCCGTCCGCGAACGGCGCCATGCTCGCGTCACCTTTTGAGCTCCGGGGTACAGCCGCAATCTCAGGCTAACAAAACAAACCATAAAGCTCTGTGTTTACGTCACGGCTTTGGGTAAATGCTGCCACGCACGTTTACTCGCTCGGCTGAGAACCACCAGACAGGCAGATACAACCTACCTGCTTCAGAAATTGAGGTCGACCGGCGGAGGGACAGTGAGATATTTCTACTTCCGTTGATCAGAAGCAGCTGCTTTGCTATGGCAGCAAATCACACGAGGCCAAGGTCTCTCCACTAAACCACAGCTTTTCCAAAATGGGCATGTACTTTTAAGGCTGCTTCAGACTGCAGGAATCCCAAGCACCAACCCTGAAATTGTACTCCGGAATCTAAACGAAAGACGGGAGGACAACGTGAGATAAAAGATGCCCCCCTCCTGCGGAAATGGACCGCAATACTCTTATGCTTGGTCTGATCGACTGACTCCTCTCAGACTAGCGTGAGAACAAGAGGCCCCCTCATAATTGGCTGAAACAATCCCGACTGCAAGTTTACGGACTGAGAATGGCCTGAGAGGATGTTGGGCAATCTCCTAGCGAACAGGCGTGGCGAACTGCCCTACACATGGAGTGATCATTAAGTTGTAGTCTGTAAGACAGGCACCATAACACAGTAAGCATGATTATCACCTTGGTTTGAGGCAGGGAGCAAGTTTCCCTGAACGGGGTCAGAGCGCTCATCGCTACAGGGACGCTACCGTTCTCTACAACTGCACTGCCATACTGTCACAGGTTGGGGAGGGCTGATGCCAGCAGAGGACCGGGCGATGGGGTCTGCGGAGCACCACCTAGATGGCGAACTCGCCGCTCTCCCGACATCAGAGCTTAGCAGATCCCCCCCCCCCCCAACTAACCCTCGTACCCTCACTTGGCCGTCCATCAAAAGTGAACGCCTCGCGTTCGCACAAACTTTTAATACCACGGAGTGTCTTAATGCCCAAAGAACTGCCTATTGGATGGGGCTGTCCTGACGCCTAAAAATAAGACGGGGGGCGCCAGAGAGCACAGCGGGACTGCTAACAGGAAGTGCAACGACCTGACGTTAGACACCTGGCTGCCTCCTGCAAACGGCCAGCCCATCTAAACAGGGGTGTCAGGCAATAGTCTCTCACAGAGAGAGGGGGGAACAAGGGGGGGGGTGGGGGGGTGGAGGCCATATTGCGGTTAGCTGATAGGGTCATAAAAATTATTTTTAAAAAGCTGCATTCGCTGTCAAGCTAACGCCAGCTAAGCAGATGCCAAGGCTGAGGGTAACGTGCAGAGAGCAGGGTGAACACAAGGCAGCTGGGGTGACCTCAGCGGCTGGAAAGGGCCCCGCGCTGACATAACGTCAGGCGATCCCAGTGCAACGTTGCGTAATGTGGGCCCATCTCATTTTACCACCTATTCTGGGCAGACAGCATCATTTTTCCCCATTTCTTTGTGGGGGGTGGTGCTGGTTTAGACTGTGACCCCCTTTGCTGCAATTAGACGGCACTTAGGAGAAACTCCTAGACTGACTGCTGACGAACGTGGAAGCCGTTTTCCAAGTTGCCAGCCTTGGCCAGAGGGAGGAAGGGGTTTGGAATAAGATAGTGGGCATCTTCTCTAGAACACCAGATACGGAGCGGGCCCGGAGAAGCCCCCGCGGTCGATACCGGACCGGGCCGGCTGCTTGGCTGAACGGCTGGAAAGAAAACTGATCGAGCTCATCTTTGAGAAATGTTTTTGTGCACAAACACGCATACTAATGGGAAAGAGGGTGAGGAACACTACATCAGCGATGACCCAACACTGATACAGAGCGGCTGAGCGCAGAGCGGCGTCACCTGCCCACAGGTCACACTGAGGTATCACCCTGTGTCCCGCCCACCACACACCGTGGCTCTCCGAACACCCTGATCACTTACCCTGCACACTAAACTGCAAGACACTGATCTTATCGCAACCGTGCTGACGGACAGGCATTAGGGGCAGAAGAATGAATCAGGCTTTTCCAACAACCCCTCCCATATTGAGGACGACGCTTTTATATCAGCCCTAGACTGCAACTCCACACCCAGGCAGGAAAAACTCCCCAGCATCTGAAAAACTAAATGATTTCAGTACGAGATGAACCACACTGATGAGCGTTTAGGCGCTTGGGTGGGAGACCCCGTGTGACCGTGTGACCATGTGACCGTGTGACCATGTGACCGTGTGACCGTGTGACCG
>JAODUD010000041.1:4236975-4270015 GCA_026784285.1 Stomatorhinus walkeri | reverse complement strand
ACCCCCCCCCCCAGCCCTAAAAACCATGCGTGAGACAGCATGACACCACGGACGGGGTACGAATCAGCCTGTCCGCAGAGCCAGCCAGCCAGACAGCCAGCAGGGCGTTTCGATCCTCCTTCTCCCCTCCCCAGCCCTGAAACACGCATCCGCTAAAGAACAAAAACAATAACGCAGTATGGGAAAAGGTTCACTGAGACGCAGTACCAGAAACCCAAGACAGGACGTGCCAGTGAACGTTACGCAGCACTGCATCACGCCTGTATTTTAATTTACGCAAACGCCCTGAAACACTCCTCTTATGCCCCCCCCCCCCACACAAACAGGTATGTGGAGAAGACCTGCACACAAAACATCCTCAGGACAGCTTTTAGGGAGGACCCTGTCAACACAGCTTTGAGTAACTTCCTCAACCGGAATTTCAAAACTCCAATTTCGCAGCAAACTTTCACTCCGATTTGGCAATTTTTGGGAGATTTGCTCAACTGCACTTGCCGCATCACTGGCCGCTGGTGAACCTGCTCACAACAGGGCACTCCCCATTCGCAGCGAATAATAAACCCCTTGTCATTCTACTGACTAATCTACCAAATGTGTTCATTTTACTTAACAGAAACACATCATCTAAGAGCATGGGACAGCCCCAGGCTAATGGCTAACACATGCTAACGAAGTCATTCGTGATTCCAGCAAGACACGTCTCGCCTCTTGTGGCTCATAAACGAGGTGAATCAGTCACCGTTTTCGGGCACCTGACAGAATACCTCCGAAAGGAGATTCTCATTCATACTTCCATTCCACCTTCTCCAGCACATTTCATTTCATTTGGGTGGTATGATTCAGGCGAGTGATAGAAGCCTAATTGATTTTTTTCGAACATCATAAATCATGTGTACAATCCCCCAGCAGCAATTTACCAAATGAACCGCAGTATAAATAACTCCAGGCCTTTCCGAAACGGCCCGGCGTGCCGTAATAAACTGTCACCGGTGGGGTGCAAGAGCCCCGCCTGCGGTTGGACTCGCGCCCCCCCCGCGGCTCCCTGTCGGCCCGCAGCAACCACTGATTTCTCGGTTTCAAAATTCAGTGCTTATGAGCTGCTAAAATCCAGGATTTATAAACAGTGTTGGGGAAGTTACTCACAGAAGTAATCCATTACAGACGGAGGTGAAAGGTTCAGGTCCAGAAAGTATAAATCCAGACCGAGGTTTTGTTTCAACCAACCAGTTGAGTACTCTGTGACTGTGACTCTTTATACTCAACTGCTGGGCTGAAACAAAACCATGGTCTGGATTTGTACTTTCTGGGCCTGAACTTTTCACCTGTTTGTAATGGATTACTTCTAATGAGTAACTTCCCCAACACTGTTGATAAAGAACTCAGTCTGAGTAATTGGTTTCCTCAGACTGGGATAACAGCAGTTCCATATGGGTTTAACGGGACGAGTAGGCCTATTTTAATATGATCAGCGGCCATTCTTTTAAATCACAGTATGGCGAAAAATAAAGCACCAAATTCGAAACGATCTGAATGGTGAAAGATAAGATTTCGTTAGAAACCCTTTAAAAAAGAATTAATATTTTTGGGGAAACCATGAGCTGTTCATCTGTAGGCTATTACTTACAATAAAGTCCAGAGTCTTTAAAATGAACATCGGTGGCTACAGGAAAATATACCAAGACTCGTTTATATGGCGAGAAACAACCAGCGAACATTCATCTCATGCAAAACAAAAAAGAGCGTTTGGCATTATAAAGGCCGTTTAAAGAGCAGCTCATTCTGCACCCTGAAAATACGAACCCTGGAGGGGAAGCATGGCTCGACAAACTATAACTGTATTAAATGCCTTTGATGAAGACCATCTGCTCCATTAAGCGCACCACCCCTGCATGTCTAAACACCCTCCCTGCGCGCAGCTTTAGATGCATTGCGGCTTATTTCTCTAAAAGAGCCAGGATCCCTTTACGATCCATTCTTCAGGCTGCACATCGCCGGGAAGCGAGCCAGCGCTCAGCCGCCCCACCCGCGACCATCCCCGAGCGGCGCTGGAAGGTGTCACCGACTGTAAAGGACCAGAGTGAGGAAATCACAGTGCAAATCTGAAACTAAACAAGGACGTTTGCTCACTTCAAATTAAACTTTTAAATCGACATCCTTATTCGTTAGAAAATGAAAAGATGAGCTACATAAAGATCCAGCTGCTGGCGCCGTAATTAACGCGCTTGATCTTAGTGTAATAGCAAAATGTGCATTTGTGGAAACCGGTGGAAGTTGGAAACAGTGAACCGAGGGAGCGATTTTGTTAAACATCCCAATGACTGCGGTGACTTTAAATCCAAACAGGTACCAGAATGTAAGCGGGCTTCCCATCTGATCAGATAAAGATGTTGACAAACAAAACTCCACTTCCAGCTGCCCATCCCAGAATTCAAATCCAAGATCTGAAACCTTGAATTTTTTGCACCGCGACTCTTAAGAAATGCACAATCCGAGCAGTTCTAATGAAGGCACAAGTGACTGTGTGAGGCAGCACTTTCTAACAAATCCTGACTACGGCGGCCACGGTCGTTATCATCCTTCCGCGGGAACGGAAACAATTAACGATTCTCAGCCTTCGCAACTGCTTCCATAACGCACGAAACAATGTGGCCCGGTGGAGGAAGGCAGAGTTGTAGGTGGGCACCGCATATGGCGCGGCACCGTGGGAATGCAGAGCTTACTCACGTTTACCTCTAAGCCGCCACGCTTTGGACGCATGCAGGCATACTGCGTAATGCATTCGCACCCCCAGCAAACTAGCAATGACCGGTCTCATAAACCACAACCGGCTTAGGATCGTCTTCGCCGCCAACTTACCGCGATCGCGCGTGTCTTATGTTACTTCTACGCGCTTCGGGACGGTCAGTCCGCAAGTGGCGGTGAAAATACGAGCCGATCACATTGGGATAGTTAGCAATGTGGCTACGGCCAGTTTGTTGACATGCAAACGCTGCAGCCCGCATCAAGTATACACCCCCTGCACGAAACGCATCTTATTATTGAACTCACAAATCACATAAACGTTACCATTCACTAAGACGGGACGAGCAAGCAGCGTTCACTTTACATTACCCTTATTAGTAAGTACGATTCAACTATACCAAGTTATCTCGACCACTATCTACAATTAAGTAATGGAATTACCTGAAACAGTCACGTAAACAGCAGAAGTAAAAGCACAAAAGAATAGCGATCGGCCACTTTTCATTAAGTCCCTCCGCGCTGATCGGGATTGTTGCGGATGCGGCAGCTCCTGTTGCGAGCGTTTTTGAATTTATCACTCACTATTTGGCAGGAAGTAGTCACTGCCTCCACCTCGCTTTACTCACACGGAGATCACAATTTGTCATCTTCGCCTGCGGAAAGATCCCCCGGACCGTGTTACTCGTATGTATTTACGAGGCGCGTTTATAGATATAATATTCTTTATTTTTACAACGCAACATCTCATTTATGTTTCAATGCATCAGCATTTTTGAAAGTCATTATATTGCACTGGCACATCACTTTGACAGCCTATATTTTTCATTTGGTCTTGTGTCGTTAGGTTATAGATTTAATTGTTATAATATGTTATTTTAGTACTCTTAATCATACTATTTACACTGCGGAAACCTACATGTACAATTTCACCACCGTGTAAGTTTACACGAACAAGGCGTATAAATAAATATGAAAACCCAGCTGGTATAATTATATTATATAGGCTATATATTTAAGAAAGAAAGAAATACAATTCTGCCCGCAGATACCGTAAATCCCCGGACATTTGTCACAGTTGGTAATTTTATCGTACAGATTTGCGCAAGTCGGCGCCATGCAGGTACATCAAACCAACGCCCACTCGCCGGAGTTGGCTCGCATCCCAGTCAGGTAGACTCACCCAGGGATCCCCGATGTCTTCCTTTCTGGGTCCGCAGGCGGCGAGTTTTCTAGCAGTTTGTGTAGGAACCGTATTTCCCCTGAATAACCGCGTCCCGCCCGCAGTGCTGCATCACGCCAGACCGGTACCGGCGCTGCTTCTGCTGGCTGCCAGGGGCGAAGCTTCCAGATTCATCTGCACGTCGCTCTGACAGCGGGGGTTTCAGCGAAATACTGCAAAGAAAGTGCCCCTGCAAAGGCATCAACCGCAGTAAAACCAAGGATGAGAAGCCGGCTCGAAGAGGCTCTTCGCCCCCTCCCTCATGTATAGACATTTACTGCATTGCTGTTGGCATAGAAATCATAACTTAATAGGCCCATAACATGCCCCTGCTCATTTGTGAATTAAAAAAAACACCCCGTTGTTCTCATAATTGGTAGCAAAGTCGACGTATAGACATGCAATGGCCGTAACCACTCATACGGAGAATTAATAAGGCTGAGATGCAGAAGTAATACCTTAGACCCGCCGTGCCCCGACAAACTGAGCTGGTTTTTATCAACTGACTTACCGCCTTTGGACAAGAGCGATGCCGTGTCAGGTAATACCGGTGCGCTTCGTCAAAACACGATTTCTTTCGGGAACACGATCCCTTAGGCTGTTGCTGTTCGTGTCATATCATTCATAACAGTTCCCACGAGTCAGTCGTATCATTTAGAAGCGCAACCCGCAGTTATTCCTTAAGAATTTTTATGAGTGAGTGGTCCTCATTGCCAGTTTGGCAAAAGTATTTTTTATAGTCATAGCCTATATTGTTTGCTATTTATGGGTAATTAGGCCTAACTAAATAAATAATGGCATCCATGCCGAGAAGAGGCCACACATGCAGCTGGAATGAGATAACAGTGCTAAATGGACAGACTTCATTAATCCTCAGGGGGAAATTACGGCGTAAACAGTGACAACATCAAACACGCAATAGACCTGAAGCACAACTCAACTTTTATAAAGAATGCGAACGCAAAACTCCAGGGACACGCGGCAGCAGCTGGGCTGGAAAAACCAGCACTGTCTGCACTTCTGCCTTGATTTAGTTGCACGGCATTTTAAGTTCTTTTTTCTTCCCTTTCCTATCACTCTATCCCACGCCCACATGTCCGATTTGGATAAGCACGCCCCCCTGTGGCCATGTGTGATCTGCACTATCACCGCCTCAGCGGCCATTTCTCCGCAGCCTCCCCTGTAGGGTCGGCAAAGTCAAAAGCGTCGCAAATATGAAGCCGAAGCCGTCTCAGTCAAACAAAAATACATCTAAGTATTTATGTCTCACTTTATCTGCTTTGACATTTGACACAAAAAGCTTCCGTTCCTTTCTTCTTGAAATTTTACACTGCAGTGACCCCCCAACGGCCCATAATACTGCTGAAGCAATCCCGTGACTTCATCCCTCATTTCCAGAAGACACGACGGGCCATTAGCTACAGTTTACATATAGTCGCTTAACTAACGCTTTATTCCAAAAGAACTTGTGAGTTTTATCCGTTTATATAACTGGATATTTCCCCTGGAGACTTTATGTCCTTATTGAAGTGCACTACTGTGGCAAGAACCACCAGGCGTGCCTCAGTAACCACACTAGTAACACCACTTAAGCAGGCCTCTCCTTGCATACGCCCTGTCTGCTACCTTCATTGCGTCTGAATGGTAATACGCACTTCCCCTAATATGCGAATTTGACTTTTAATAATAGAAGCGCGGTGGAGAAATTATTTGCACGGTCAGATGGTCACTTAATGCTGAAAATGTCACAGCAGGACACTTGGGTCCTTAACGTCACCCTTTAGAAAATGCCATCAGGCTGACAGCTCAGCGATGTTCTGTAATTCATGAGCGCAGTGTTGTCCTTTACAAATAAGCATTTTTCAAATGCCGTAAGTTACTATACAAAGACATCCGGATATCTGTCAATTCACCATCCATCCATCCATAGCCAC
Source organism: Stomatorhinus walkeri (assembly GCA_026784285.1). Taxonomy (NCBI): domain Eukaryota; kingdom Metazoa; phylum Chordata; class Actinopteri; order Osteoglossiformes; family Mormyridae; genus Stomatorhinus; species Stomatorhinus walkeri. Next base: position 4,264,120 of record JAODUD010000041.1, on the reverse strand, counting down.
TTGGCCAGTATACAGGGTTTTGGTGACCCTGGTGCCAAATTCCAGGAAACACAGGGCACCCTTCAGTGGAGACAGCATTTCCAGGTAAATACCTAGACGGGTAACAGAATCGGTTTAATGTGAAGCCAAGTGTCTACAGTCTACAAACTCGTTTACTTTAAGTCTGCAATCAACCAAACTGATCGCATCACGTGATTAATGAGCAGTTTCCGTTTTCAGTCTTCTTACCCGGTCACGGTGAAATTCGTAAACATTTGACCCATACCAACTTGTCAACCACAGAAAACACGACTCACAAACTAGTTGAACTCGTTTTGATAATGCAGGTGTTTTTACGTGATTCAGACATACATCACAAGTCATAACATTGTGGTTAGTAAAAGAATCTTCAGTTGCTAAACTGAGCTCTGCACTCAAATGCTGCACATGGGTGAAAGTCCATGTTGTATTTCACATGCAGTTGGGGAAGAGCGTCGTACCCAGCATTTCAGTCTTGAGCTATCTGCTAATAATTTGTCTTGATGACTTGGATGTGGACTATACAATTCTGTTGTTTATATGTGATCATTCAAATACAGTTTAACTGTATAAATTGCACATTAGTTTTATTTCGACTCTACGTCGAGATACTTACGCTCAAATAGTTTGGTTATGCTGCCATCTAGCGTGAAATCACGCAGATTAATAAAACGCAACAGATGCGCTGTGCAGGATGCGCGGGAGGCGTAACATTAACTATTTGAGATCCATCAGTGACGAGTGGATATTAAGGTAATGTTAAGCTTTCGACTAATGCAATAAATTCAGAATGATAAAATAAGATAAGTTATTTTGTTTTCTGTTATATATTTATATTTCACTATCACATGCCGAGTCATCAATGTCATATACATGTACGCGCTCAGTGTGAAGTCCAAACGACAACCGCATACTCTTCATAAACTAAAGATTACTAGTTGCTCACATTCATCCTGAGCACTTTCACCATACCCCTCAGCAGGAAACTCAGGTGAATGTCCGTAGACCTGGGCTGTATGTATTTTTACTGGGTTTAAACTAGTCTCCCGGTTGCAACTAACGTTTAATACACGTGTCGCTAGTCTTTTACTAGTTCTTTATCAAAAGGTGTCATTTAGCTCGATATTTCTCAACCTCTAGTGGGCCGCGGTTCGGCCCGTAATCCCTTGATCAGATCCACATGGTGAGCCGTCATATCGCACGAGCTTTTCTTCTGACCCGTTGTTATAGTTTTATCCACCAGGTGTCGCAAACAAAGATCACTTTGTAGAAAGTAACCCCTGATCCAGGATTAACTGTAAATCTGCAGTAAAATCTAGAACTATCCAGGCGTTTCTTTATGCACTATAAACTGTCCACACTAAAAACTGTCCATCCATCCATCGTGGATCCATCCATCCATCCTTCCATTTTCTAAACCCGTTTGTCGTACACAGGAACATGGACCCCATCCATCTAATATTTCTATCCATCCATTTTCTGCTGCTTATCCAGGGTAAGGTCACAGGGGCTGTCTAAGCAGGGATGCCCACACCTCCCTCTCCCCACCCACCTCCTCCGGCTTCTCCAGGGGAAATACCAAGGTGTTCCCCGGTCGGCTGAAAGACACCGTCTCTCCGGCGTGTCCTGGATCTGCCCCGGGGCCTCCCGGTTGGACATGCCCGAAACACCTCCCCAGGGAGCAGTCCAGGAGGAATCCTAGATAGATGCCCAACCCACCTTAACTGGCTCCTTTTGATGTAGAGGAGCAGCATCTCTTATGAACACCTCCTGAATGTCTGATCTCCTCACCCTCTAAAGCTGAGCTCATATCCACTGTGTCACTTTTTTCAGTCATTACCCAAAGCCCATCACCCCAGGTGAGAGTAGGAACTTACACTATATAGACAAAAGTACTGGGACACCTGCCATTACACCCACAGGAAATTTTATGGCATCTCATTCTAAATCCATAGGCATCAATATTGAGTTGGTCCCCCCCCTTTGCAGCTGCAACAGCTGCCACTCTTCTGGGGAGGCTTTCCACAAGGTTTTGGAGAGTGTCTGTTGGAATTTTTGCCATCAGAGCACCCTATGCTACAGTTTGGTGTTCGATTTTGTAATCGTATCATCGGATCTGCATCCACATGTTTTGGATACTTGGGTGAAGAGAGGAGCTGAGCTGCCAACTGATCACCACCTGGTAGTGAGTTGGATTTGAGGGCAGGGGGTGATGCTGGGTAGACCTGGCAGACCCAAGCGTATAGTGAGGATGTGCCAGGGGTGTCTGCTGGAGGCAATGTCAGGGAGATCTTCAACTCACACCTCCGGCAAAACTTTTCTTGCATCCCGAGTGATTCAGGGTAAAATGAGCCTGAACAGACAATGTTCTGGGACTCCACTGCAGAAGTGGCGGTGCAGAGCTGTGGCCGTAAGGTTGTTGGTGCCAGATGTGGCTGCAGTCCCTGAACCCAGTGGTAAAGGCAGCTGTCAGGCTGAAGAAGTTTTGTGAGCTTGTGGGACTCCTGAAGTAGCTGACAGGTCCCGGGAGGCCAAGTAGAATGCAGCTTTGGCAGCCGGTGGAGGAAAAACTCGGGCGTGGGAGGAGTCTGGTGAGAACGTTGAGAAGGACAATTGGTCGGCCTCCAAACTGTCTGGCAAACTGTCAGGTGATTCTGTAGAGGGAAGCGAGGCTTTGCCTGTGTGGTTTATAACAGGGGTGAACTGTTGACCTCAAATGGGGATATAGTCAGGTGGTGGACGGAGTATTTCAAAGACCTCCTGATCCCAACTGATATGCCTTCCTTGGATGAAGCAGGTCACTAAAAAACTCCTCAGTGGTAAGATTCCAGGGGTGGATGAAATTCACCCTGAGCTCTTGAAAGCTCTTGATGTTGTTGAATGAATGCATAAAAACTATGTTTATGCAGCACCTCTCACAACACGCAAAGCACTTCTACAGAAGCAGTGGGGAGCCATTTCAGCAACCACCACTGTGGAACTCCCACATGGATGATGTGACAGCAGCCATTCTGCAGCAGCACACTCACCACACGGTAGGTAAGGTGGCAGGAGAGAATTCACCAATTAGATACAGGGATTGATTAGGTGGCCTGATTCGAAAGGTCAGGACATCAAGGTACCACCTCTACTCTTACAAAATACACCCAGAGAGTCAGGACCTCGGTTTTATGTCTCATCCAAAGCACAGCACCATTCTTACAGCACATTGTCCCCGTCACTTACCTGGGGGATTAGGAGCCACACAGACCACAGGTTGGGCTAACCTGTAGACCACACCACCACCTTTTGCAGCAACAACCCACTTTCCCAGTAGGTCTCCCATCCAAGAACTAGTTAGGCCGTGACCTGCTTAGCATTAGGTGGATCACCAGGTCTGATTGGCAGGTGGTATTGTTGGGTTGTTCTGGCTGCCATTCCTCTTTATCACTGTGTGGAGGCGATGGCAGTACCTTTGGATTGGCAGACTGGGGTGGTGGTCCCAATATTTAAGAATGGGGACTGGAGGATGTGTCCCATCTTCTGGGCTGCAGAGAATTGGTGGATGGATGTTTATGGACTTTGTGGCAGACAGTTTGGCAACCTTAGTGTGTTATTGGACTTTGTCTGGTAGAAGTCCCACAATGATACGAGGAGAACCTTCAAACTCCACACCAGCAGAGCTGGAGACTCGACCCCTAGTCTTTAGATGTGCGAAGCAGCAGTGTCATGCCACGCCACTGTGCCAACTACGCTATGTACCGATTTACGATAATTACACCAATATCAACATTTCCGAAAAATAAAGTGAGATTATGGGTTTAAAGGCTTCCTCAATGAGTTTGTCATCTACTGTACACGACTATTCATTTTTTAATGAGTGGATCAGTTCTCAAAATGGAGATATTTACACACTTGCTGTCAGTTCAAAGCTAAGGCATACAGAAATAGAAACTGCAATTTGTTCCTATGGCTGATGAAAGACATTGTTATAGGAAGACGTTGTTCCCCTAATGAACTGACCATTTTGTTTCCTTTCTTTTCAATGTCATTCCTGACTGACAACGGGCATCACTTTCCTCAGATCCAAAAGGTGAAATCCACTGTGACCGTAACACAATAAGACATCGCATAGCCAAAATGAATAAATCATTTTAAAACGCAACCACTAATTCTCAGAAATAATGACGGAGAGTTCTTTCACCTAATCCCTTAATTGTTGCTTTCTGTGTATTTTACACTTTAGAGATTTTTTTTTGTTTTCTCGAAATCTTTTCTTTTTGTCCAATGCACAGCAGTGCAGCCGGAACCGCATTTTATCAGGACTCACAAGAAACCCAACGAGGGAAAGCAAATGATATGTAGTATCAAAGTATCAACTACAAACTCTGTTACCAAATTCTGCGATAATTAGCAGAGTGCTGGATGGGTGATGGCGAGATGCAGGAGACGCCCAATTGGGCCTTGGCCCTGTAACCCAATAAGCAGTGTTCCACTGAAGAACCGGGGGGTTGTTGGATCAAGTCCCAGGAGGAAATCCACTACAATATCTTTTAGAAAACCTGCTTAACCTGAATCGTTCTGTTAAAATATGCGGGTGTATAAATAGACGAAATTTAATATCCAAGTAGTTTTATAAGAAAAAATGTTGAAAAAAATACTGGACCCATAAACAAGGAGTCATTAAAGGGGAAGCGAATATGTTTCTGTTTCTCAAGAGATGCTGTGAGAGTACAAACTACACCACGGTGAATCTGCTTTTGGCGGAGAGGGAAGGTCAGCCCGCTGCCAGGTGCGTGACCGCAGCCCTGAGATACAAATGATCGGGGATGAAGAAAGTAGGACTGCGTCTCATTCGAAAAGCTGTTCGCAAGTTACCACTGCTAATTGTAGCCTAGATGAGTTTGATGAGTTTTTGTTGAAAGCGGGCCCAGGGATGAGTAGGGAGAGACAGACAAACCACCTGCTTTTCTGATTCATTGCAATGCCCCTTTAGAGACAAATTAGTTTCTCAATATATACATTTTTATATGAATTAAATTGTATCATACTGGAAGACATTCGGTCCAGCATGCAACAATTAATTTAACTCCCCATGACATGTAAGTGCGGTCAACATTTAAGTCTAAGAAGGTGGGGGGGGGGGATAGATATTATTATAGGATTATACTAAAGTTAAATTTATTCCACACATCTTTAATTTTTTTTCAAATTGTCATAAAACCTCAAATATTTTATGAATTTATTAGCCTATCGTTTCTTTATTTTCGTAAGACTTTGCTGCAGAGTCTGTTCAAATGCTTCATCTACGATAACAGTGGCATACAATTCTGGGTGTCCCCTGCCTCGTGCCCTGTGATGGACTGGCATCCCGTCCTGGGTGTCCCCTGCCCGGTGCCCTGTGATAGACTGGCATCCCGTCCTGTGTGTCCCCTGCCTTGTGCCCTGTGATGGACTGGCATCCCGTCCTGGGTGTCCCCTGCCTCGTGCCCTGTGATGGACTGGCATCCCGTCCTGGGTGTCCCCTGCCTTGTGCCCTATCCTGGCTCCCTGTCATGACCTGCTCGTACGATCCTCCTGTGTCTCACACCCCCGATTGTGAGCAGATGTTTCCTGTTATTTCGGCTGGTCTTGTTTCCCCAGGTCTGTCATTAACATGTATATGTATACCGTGTTGTTCCAGTGGCTTGTGTCTCCCCCCAATACACACATCTGTGGGGCATTGGCCCCACCCTGGCCGAGAATAGAACAGAAAAGGACAAAATGTCACCAGCGGCATGACCTGCAGGGCGCAATTAGCCACGGGACTTCTGGACATCTCATATCATCATATCACCATATCACCATGTCATCGTAATGACCGCTGAAAATACATGGACAGAAATACCTTTAATATCCCGACCCAAGAAGGTGAGTCCGAAGTGTGAAAACAAAACTAAGGGCTTAAAATCTAGGCGGTTTGCAGGACGGGAACACCTACAGGTCTGTCCACTTTAATGGCTTCATTCAAGCCGGGGACAATGCTCTGGTTTACAGTTTCTTCTCAGAATTATAAGCGCAAAGCTTAAATAGGACTGGATGCATGCTAGATAACCATGCACTCATTCTGATGTTGTGAGACGCAGGTCATGGCAATTAGGAATGGGGGATGTGCTGCCCCCCGCCAAGCCTATTCCCTCCCACCTCTGAGGCAGAGTGTCACGCAGAGGTGGCCCTGTGTGAGCCAATGGTAGTTTGGGTTGCCATATGAGGTGGGGTTGATAGATCGGTCCTGCTCACAGCTAACGCACCTTTAGCCACCGTGGACATCCTGCCTGTGCAGCTGTACCTGCCACCCCCCAGCACATACACACAAACACACACACTCACACCTGCCATCATGTGCCTTTCCCCGCTTCTCCTGCTGCTGAATCTCTGGGGTGAGTAACTGCTACCTGTTGATTCTGCCTCTGCGTGCATGTGTTTATAACCGCTGATATCGGACCCGGAGTGTAGTACTTAAGCGTTAGGACTGCCGCAATGGCACGGTCGGTCTTAGCTGCGGTCTGTGTGCGATTATGCGGACTCGAAGGTCCGAACCGGGTCATTGGTTTTCCTGATGCTGAAGTGGATAAAGGTTGCTGTTAAAGCGTTAAAGCATAAAGAGAGCAAAAGTTTGTTAATAAAGAATGATGCTAGGACAAATTGAAATGGCCTCGTTTTCCGCTTAATGTATCATTCCGATTATACATTTTAATTGTTTTGGTTCGTCATTCGCGATGTAATACTTCCCAAAGCGAACGGATTACTAATACGATCAGTCCATGCTCTTTTTGCAATAAACAGGAAAGTCTTGCATCCTGAATCAATTTCATTTCTGATATTGGTTAATATTCGTCTACAATACACACCTGTTTGCTTAACAACAGTTTACTGATAGTGTGGAAAAATACACGAAGTTGTAAGTAAATACTGTGATAGACATCTCTGATGGTCCCAATCTTGGGTGGTGGGAGATGATTCAGGCTCATGCTTATGTCCCCTGGTGGATGGAGATGAAAGGGAAGCAGTGAATCAGGACGTGGCTGTTGAGCTGAGCACTGTGCTGAACACGAATACCAACATGGGGGGGATTAATTAGCTTTAAAGAGTTTAAAGAAATTAGCGAAAATTCTAGTGGTCGCCAGAAAAGCTACAAGTCCACCGTACTAATATGTACTGAAATCAGCATAACTCGTAGTCTAGGAATGGTTTACATGAAACTGCTAAAATTGGTGTATTCTTTCTTAATAAAGACCGGTATACCATTTTTACCAAACAGGGGCAGGGAAAATATAAACGTGATTTGGTTAAAATCTACGGTGATTAAATTAGTTTGACCGAAAACTATAATTATTTGTTTTTACTTTAAAAATGAACGTTTTAATCTGCACGGATAACTCCTGAAAATGGACCCGCAGATCACACAAGGTGTATGAAAAAGATAAGAAGCATCACCTTCTGACAGCTTGCAGTAGTTTTACTAAAACAGGATTTTTTTCTTTCTTTACGGTATTTTTGTCAGCGAAGCTCGTGGTGATGTTAAAGCACGAGGAGATGTAAATTTATATCTGCGTTTTAAATTTCTTTCTAAGAATATTATTTGGCGTGATTATGCGAGTCGTAAGCGTATGTGCAAAGAAAATAACAGTTACTCACAGGGACGACCATAGAAAAAGTACCGGATTTAAAAGAGTTTTTTAAAGGATACTTTGTGTTCTTTATCTTCTAGATTAGTCGTCACCGGGGGAGTTTTTAGCTATTGAGAAGATTGGGGACTACGTCAAGTTTATCTGGGGCTTTACTTTTTTGTTTTTAAAGGAAGATAATTGGCATCGGGGCTAAAATATGATCGGACCTAACGACACCCACGATCGTCACCAGCTCCGCTCCTGCATATCTAACACCCTGCAGATCTTAGTTGCAACTCTAATTTAACACACCTGATACAAAAAAATCAGGCCCTTCTGTAGCATCACAGTATCAGAGCCAACTTAGCTCCTACATAGCTGACTGCAATACTGTATCCGGTGTGTTGACTTAGGGCTGCACCTGCGCTCTGCAGGGTGGAAGATCTCCAGGAGCAGGGTTGGTGACCACGGATCTAGATTGACTATGAAGTGGTCCTTGATAAGCATTATGTAAAAGAAATGGGTGTATGGTAAAGCAACATGTCTGGGTCCAGGCTTCAGTGTTTTCATCCTTCGTACAGGAGCTGCCCACTGTATGGTCTTTCAAGCAAGCATAAACATGGCAGGGATGACTGGACAGGTGACATTTGACTCCAGTCTGAGGACGGCCACCTTAAACCTCACAGGAGCTCAGAGTCACATGAACATTTCCCTCGCCGAGTTCCCTGTGATGTACGGGCATTTTCTCAGTCCATGCCTGGAAGCAAACATTGGCCCCAAGGTCTTCACATTCGCTGCTGACAAGCCACAAGCCACGGTTGACGTATCCGACCTATTCCGGCAAAGGCCCAGCCTTAATGACCTCTCGCTGGTGGTGGAGATGGCCAACGGGAAGACGGCTTGTGGCAATGTTCGCAGGAACGTCAGCACCAGGACATGGCAGGCCAGGTTCTTCCACCCCGTGGCAGGAGATGTGTACATCCGCCAAAACGTAGGCGAGAATGCCACCAGAGTGCTCTCTGGCCTAATAACGCTCCGTGGCACAGTCGTGGTGGCTAATGTCACTGCATACGTCTCCCAGGGCTCTTCCCCGACCTGCAAGGCCCTCATAAACAACCTGAAGCCATCCGATTTGTCGCTGCTGGGAGACCTAGCAGTGGGGTACCCCGTCAAGCCTGTGAGGTGTCGCAGGGATGTTCAAGATTTCATTGGGGAGGGACACTTTTTACTCCTCAAAGTCGAAGAGACTTACACTTGCAGCAAGATCAGAGAAATGGAAGAAAAGGTTGTGCATGCTCTTATAGACATGAAAGGAACCAAGGGCACATTTACGTTTAGTCAGGTATCTCCATTTGATGTCACAGAAGTCAGGGTTAATCTAATGAACACGAAGAACATGACGAGAACCTACCATGTGCACCAGTTTCCCATGCCAGAAAGCAGGTCTAGTGAAGAGGATGTTTGTAGCCATGACAACGTGGGTGATCACTGGAACCCACACAAGGTAACCGTTAGTGATCCCACTTATCCCCATGGTCCGGGGGCCACCCATGATATGTACGAGGTCGGTGACCTCAGTGGGAGACATGGGTCCTTGGATAACATCAGCGATGTTGAGCAATTCTTCAGTGACTGGAACCTACCCCTCTTTGGAACCAACAGCATAGTGGGTCGGTCTGTGGTGATCTACCAGCCCAATGGTGCAAGGCTTCTTTGTGGTACCATTGGTTACCCGGGAGAGGTTATGGTGTTAAAATCAGTGTTCAGGAACCCTGTGGTTGGAACCATTTATTTCACCCAACTGAAGAGTAATCCATACACTGATGTGTCAATTTTCATGGATCTCAGTTACGGGAATTCATCTGCTCCAGTCAGCAATGGGCATAACTGGCACATTCACCAGTGGCCCATCAGCACCGAGACAGACAGTAATGAGGGCAGCTGTGGGAGCACTGGGAATCACTGGAACCCATTCAACATCAACATCAGCGACAGCAGCTATACCACTGACTGCAGGCCAGACAATCCTTTTGCTTGCGAGATCGGTGACCTGACAGGCAAATATCAGCCGATCAGCATCACCGCCGTTGTGGATGAATTTCGGACGAAGTACTTTGTTACCGACACGACTTCCTGGACAGTGGGAGCAGACTCTATGATCGGGAGGTCAGTGGTGATCCACGAAGCTGACGGTAATGCCGCCCGGCTAGCCTGCGCCAACATCACGGCCGTTCACCTGGTCAAAGCGCAGTCGGGCACTTGGTTTGGGTCTGGCACGTCTGAGGGTCATGTCCGATTCTCCCAAAGCTTCCCGGGTCTAACAACCATTAATGTGTCGCTGTCAAACCTGAACTGGATAGCTGGGGGTTACCACGTCCACAGACTGCCCATCAATAGCACAGAGAATCCGTGTTCAAATAGGAACATCATGGGTCATTTCAATCCCCTGGCCATCAATCAGTCCTCTTCCCCTCCCCCCGGCAATGGCACCGTGGACCAGTATGAGATCGGTGACATTAGTGGAAAGTTCGGGCTGCTGACCGATCTGGACCAGAGTCAAAATCAATATCAAGACTGCAACATGCCGCTGACTGGACCGAATAGCATCGTTGGACGGTCATTGGTCATTCACTACCTTAATGGATCCAGGTAAGTGTGAAGAAAGGATATTTCACATATTTCCAAGAATATACAGTGGAAATCGGTTATAGTGATCACGTCTGTCTGGGTGAAATTGGTCACTATAAGATTTAGACAATCAGTGGTCATTGTTGACGTACCACAGCACACTGCAACAAAATGTGTCCTCTGCATTTAACCCATATGTGACATTGTGACATAGCAGGGGGCAACTAATTCAGTGCCCAGGGGGCGGTGTTTGGGGGCAGTACCTTGCTGGTCGGGGATTTGAACCAGCAATCTTTCAATTACAAGTGCGCTTCCCTAACCATAAAGACAACACTGCGCATAAGCGGACTTAAGCGGATGATCATTATAGCCATTTTTTTTTACTTTTTCTTTATGGCTCAGGCAGATTTACCATCTAATTGACATTTGTATATTTATTACATGAATATAAGGTAATACAATACAAGGTAATTCAAATTACAGTACTGTACAAATTAAATCACCGTATAACTCAATTGCTCTATAATACAGTATTGTATATAAAATATATCTTATTAGTTAAATTGAGTTGAATTAGTTAAACAGTATTTATACAGGAATGATTCAGTCCCAAGCTTTTTGATCCATATAAGCAATATAACCGTGATCACTATAACTGTGATTACTATAACTGTGATCACTATAACTGTGATTACTATAACTGTGATCACTATAAGTGGTTTCTACTGTATGTCCTTTAATACTGTACTTGTGTTTTAGTAGCATGAGTGAGACAGAACCATGCAAAATATAACGTTTCTACATTCTCATGACATATTTTCCATATTGGACCATTTTTATTCCTAAATGTAAAAATAATATAAGGAAACAACCTGATGCTATGAGGAAGCTTATGATGAAGCACAGATGGTATCCTGTTCACCGTTTTGTGGGGAATCTATTTAATTTTGCTTTTCCTGAGCTGGACCACATTTAAATCGTCAGTTCCTCTCTGGTTTGCCTCTCGAAGTCAACGTCAAAAAGTCTATTGTGTGAAAATTCTGGTGGCCAACACCCTCTTCTGGAAGGTGCTGGACCCTCACAGAAACCTTCACGCTTAAATGCAGTCACTTTTTTCCCACACTGTGCGTTTAACTTTTGTAGATGATTTTGCCTATCTTGATCATCCATCTGTCTAGATTTTAATCTAGTAGTGGACAATTCATTAATCTTTTTAAGGATTTCTTGATATATATTCCTTTCCTCCCGTGGATCTTGCATTTGTAAAGGTGAACTAATTTGTCGTCTGTGTGAGAAGGATCCCTAACTGTATGCCTCTCTTCATATTCCACCTTTGCCTTTGCAATTAAGTAATTATGTGATAGGATGTCTTGAGTCTGGGAAGAAATTTCCTTCTTCGTTTGGAGTTACTTTCTATCTATGCTTACTGTCTGGTGACACATGGCCACAGGATAATCGTTCTTCATGAAAAGTTAAAAATGTAAAAGGATTTCTTGGTTTTCTTAGCAGGGACTCACCCATCCGAGTGTAATGTAGATTGCAGAAAACGCACTATATGTTTTATCGTTTGTGAATTGTAAAAAGATACGTAAGAAAATGTATTTTATTTGGTTTGATGCATGAAGAACAAAATCCGTTTTATCATTTACTTACTGTGTCAAAGAGAACAATTCTCTACTTCCTTCAGACACTTTTGGCTGTTTCATAGGTCTTGTTGGCTTGTTCAGTAGTCTGACCAGCCTCTTGTATTAAATTGCAAAAAAAGTTTCATATTCAAATAAGGAATTTGTGTCTTCTGTCTGGCATCGTGGACCCGACGCTGACCCAGAATGCAGTGTGCTAACATTGTTGCGGATAACCGTTCTGATGGATTCTGGGTAAAAGCAACGGTCGTCTTCGAAGGTGCTGTGACAGGAACCATCAAGCTGGTAAGACTTACAGCAATCTGCTACCTTCACTGCTACCTTACTATTATTTTCATCTGTTTTTTTCTAAGCATACAGAAGTTTGATTCTTCATGGTATTTAAAAAGTGGTTGGGGTAGAGAATAGGTCCTACAAAGGACTCAGAGACTCAGAGGAGGTCTTGTATGTTAGATCTGTGCAGGGTAGAGAGTGCAGAAGGGAAACAGCCTTCATGCTGAATGCGTTTATTGTATCCTGGTTTTTTATTGTTCATAAATCCCCATGAACACATTATTTGAGGAGCTCTAAGATGCTGTAGGAGCTGAATAATGGGGGGAGGGGTCATTTTAGAGCTGCCAGGAAAACATGACACTTTATTGGGGGGGGGGGGGGGCTGTGAATTAATGAGTAGCATGGGTCATAACACTGGTGTCTTGGGGCTGCGTGTGCAAGCGCTGCATTTGTGTGGGGTGGGGGCTGTCTACTGCCGTCCACCCCGCTCTGTGGTTGCCCCGGAGCCCCACCCCCTCGCTGAGCAGATGGGGCTGGCAGTGTGCTCTGCGCCCGGCTGTCAGTTTATCGCGCTAAATCACGCAGGTTGTGGAGGTGCAGGAGTTGCGGGGTGGCAGGGGCCTTGGGGTCTGCTTGGGTGGGGGGCGCAAGTAATGGCAGCATGGTTCTCTAGTCCCAGCAGGCATTTAAAGACGGGAGCCACGGTGACAGCTTACTGGAGGTGGACATACATGCGGCCCAGGAGATGAATGTGAGTATGAATGTAGAACCATCATCTCCATCTGTACACCTAACGTCAAGCTACACAAACAAACGCCGACTTGAGAACCATTGGTGGTTGTAGTTCCAAGGTTAAACTCATTTTGGGTCATACACTATAGGGACAAAAATACTGAGACTGGTATTACTGCAAATACTGGTATTACTGCAAAGTGGAAGCGCTTTGGAACAACAGAGTGTTGAGTGTGTAAAAGTCGCCAACACTGTTGAATCAGTAACTGTAGAGGGTTTTTTTTTGGTCATATGTCGTTTGAGGTTTGAGCATCCTTTGTTGTTCACGTCGACGTCCTTTTCCATCCTGGTTCAAAGGTCACTGAGGTTTCCTGGTCCATACACAGCCACCGTACAGGAGAGGATATCCAGGAGTGTTTGGACGTGGGCGACCAGTTCAATCCATTCAACATAAGCTCAGAGGTCAGTTGCTTTCCCTTCCTCTAGATCATCTTCACTGTGTTCATCAGGTCTAACCCTAAGAATGTTTTGTAGCAAAAACCGCACATGCTGCTCTCCTCAATCCATCCATCTTCCCGCTGCCTATTCTGGAGCCTTTTGTAGGCAGTACAGGGCACAAAGCAGGAGTACCGCCTGGAGGGGTTGCCAGTTTAGTAAAATGCATACCCTGGAATCATACCAGAGTGACCTTTGACCTGTTGCTAATATGCTAAGTGGTCTTGTTCACCTGTTAGACCTTGAGGCCCTGACCGCCGATATTGACAATTTGACTTCTCCTCCGAGGACGCCAGAACTGCTGGATATTCACGTCACTCCTGCTTGTTATGCAATTTGAAAGAAGGGGATTGTGGGAAAAGAAAAACATAAAGATTGCTCCGTTCTCCCATTTCTTCAGAGTGCTAGCTGCTCTGCCAGGCACCCTCTGCACTGCGAGGTGGGAGATCTGACCAACAAACACGGCCCGGTGGACCTGACCATCAGACAGCTGTTTACGGACACCAATCTGCAGCTCACCGGGGATTTCACAGGTTACATGTGTGACTGATTTCACGAGAACTCAGAATCTGCTACATTCCGGCGGCCGCGTCAATCATAATACCATCACCTGAACAGGAATTCCTTTTTGTATGGCATAAATCACAATTGTGAGGTTAAGTTACACGATCATTCATTCCGGCCCGCTATCAGATGTGGACGTGAATAAGTGCCATTAGGGCGTTTGGCAGAGAGATCCTGTAACGCTGGTTTTGTCACAGTCATGTACAGGTCAGTTGTCCTCTGGAGTGGAAACGAGATCCTGTCCTGCGCAGACATCCTGCCATTTTCTCCATCGGCGACTCTGATCTTTCCCAAAGTGACCTCCTTTAGCAGGTAGGTGGAAGCCATCGCTCCCCGTCCCCCCGCCAATTTTTCCGTTCCCCAAATGCGGACGTGGGCATTCCTGCTTCTGGCTGAGGCCAGTGGGAACCTGAGCCAGCCGATATTAGAAGGGCGGCAGGTTAGCGATCGGTTACGTCCTCATGTTGGGGGAACGACACCGAGCAGACACGAGCGGGGGGTTTTAAGTATTGAGGATGCAATAACGGGGGTATATTGACATCTGGTATGTGCAGTATTTTTTGGAGGGGGGGGGGAATTTAGCATTAGCGTGACTCTGTTCTAAGAATGGTACATGCGACCCCATAACGACTGGTTTTCATTCAAACACCAGTATCCATTCTTCGTATTTTTTTGTGGGGCGAGTTTGCGGTTGGGGGCTAGTAATGTGCTAATTAAAGTGTATATATTAAAATGTAAATAAGCATGATCTTTATTTTTTTAATAATTATATGCTGGTTTTTGGGTGAAATTCACCCTTGCGAGCTAGGGCTGAAAAGCTGGAGTAACCTGATCCGGATATGTTGCGGTTTCAGGTTCGACTTCCGCAGCCGAGTGGCGGCCGTCCTCGATGTGGACCTGTGGAGGGTCACTATCTTGCCTGACGAGCTGTCACCTGTTCCCGGGAGCACGTGTCAGCAAGTCACCTTTCTGGTGTCAGGTGTGTTATTCGAAATCCGTTCCATCAGCAAGCGTCATAATCAGAGGACCTGCTAGAGATTTTGGGGCCCCTGAAAGCATACAGTATTGGGTCCCCCACCCCGACCAATCCAAATATGTTCATGATTTTCTAGCCCCCCCCATTTTTGCCATCCCTGGCAAAATGAAAGCAGCAGACCACAGACGTTTATGGCCAGTTTCCCAGTCAAGGATTAAGCCTAAGCCTAGACTAGCTTTGAGTTACAATGGTGAATCTCCATTGAAACGGCAATTTAGTCCAAGACTAGTCTTAATCTTTGTTCGGGAAACCGGCCCTTAAAGAACATTTCTTTAGGCCTGTTCTTACTTTTTGTAACTTAAATCATATATCATACATATGTAACAAACTGCCGAGTCTGTAATGCAGCTAAATGCAAAGTGACATACTGTTCAGTATCCTTCTTAATGTCTAAATTGTTCATTTCATTTCATTTTGTATCAGTTCATGTATCGGAACATTTGCGGTCCGTATCTGGCTTTGGGTATCAGAAGGTCGCTGCAGGCAGCATCTATTCGCCTGTGAGTCCAGGGCCTTAAATGATGTGCCTGGTGTCCATAGTGCAACCAAGGCCAGGTTCAGGGCAGGCGCAAAACAAAGTTGCAGTATAGAATAATAATGATAATAATAATACTTGTGCTATACTTCATGCCAGATCCCCCATTCTATCCTCTGTTTTGATCCTTCATAACGGACATGGACAGTCTGTTTATAGAGAGGAACCAGGCCTGAGACAAAACAAAATCAAATACTAATGGTGCAGGACAAAGAGATGCATTAGTAACAGTAGCATTACTCCAACAATGTAGAAGAGAGTTTGATGTGTGGGGGGGGGCCTTAATAATATAAATACATTGGATCTATTTATTGGGAGGTGGGTGAATGAATCCAAATGAAATATTGGGTGAAGCACGCCCCCCCCGGTTCCTACGCCCTTCGCTTTTTCATTATAAAGTTTCATACAACGGATTAAATCATATTTAAGCACATAATGTGCCAGATGATTACATCAATTGTAAATAAAATAATTTTATTTACAATTAATGTCACCGCTTCTGTAAGATGCTACGGAATATAAAAATTATAAATAAATAAATAAATCACCAAGTATTTATATAGTGGCAGAGACTGAAATATATGCAATAACAGGAACATTTCCTAGATGGGAACAAGAAAATGCCGTGAATGAGCGGAAGGTCACTTTTTATAGCATCTAGTTTGTGGTTCTTGCCTTTGTAGGCAAAAGCACAAGGAGAAGTAAATAGAAAGACTGGCATGGTATGTTTTTACAGCGCACATATCCAGTGGGCAGCTACTGCGATCCAGTGTCTGAGACTGGAGGCTTGAAAAGCATGAATAGGTTTACTTATTGTTATAAAAACTATAGTGGTTCACAGGGAAGTCATTATGTGATCTTTGTTGTTGCTGTTATTACTGCCATTGGGGAAGAAGATGACTGAGAAGGAAACCAGACTCCACATCTTACCTAAAGAAGATTTTTCATTTATTTACTTACCTGCTGATCTATCCAGGGCAAGTTACACTGTAGCGGTGGTTTTCAGCCTTTCTTGCACAGCGACCCATTTTTTAGCATTCCAGCTCAGTTGCGACCCTTACAGAACTTGCCGCAGCCCAAATGCGGTTGGTGAATCGCTGATCTACACGGAAGTGGCTATTTTACACACATTCTGTGGGATTTGAACCATAACCTTTGGGGGGGGGGTGGTGGTGTCATCCTCTAATTATTGGGCTACAGAAGATGGTCACAAGAAGAAGTGTAGACAGAAATAGTCTAGATTGCATGGGTAGGGCTGGGTGCGAGAGCCATCGGAACCGCTTCAAGGGGATTACAACAAACATGAAAGAGAAGTTTTAATGTAGCGCAAAGGTAATCCTGTTTGGAAAAAGGATGCTTGTGGCGCGCAGGTGTGATTCAGCATTGTGTTCATAGAGTCAACTGATCCTCGATGGGAAATCAAGGTACGAACAGTAGCAAAAATCAGACGTACCTCCTGACAGAATAAGGACATGTTGGTAGAAGATAGAAGGGTGGATTTCACAGGATCCTATCCCATTTATTTGCCGAAATAATTAAGAGTCTTTGGGGTGGCGTCTCCAGCAGATGTGAGATCAACAGCAGGAAACTGAGCAGAAGAATTAAGAGGCCACGTCCTTTGAGAAGATTTTTTTCGACTTTTATTGAGTTCATCGCGCAAAAAAATGTATTAATATGTATTCTTAGGTTTCATTCATTTGTGAAAGGGTTGATTTTTTACATCTATAGTCTTTTGTTCTTTTTTCTCCCTTCAGAGAAATACACAAGATAAAGGCCTTTCCTTTTTTTTTTTACCTGAACAATGAACAATCCCACCCATTGAAAAGCCAAGCACAAAAAAGCGGAAAGAAAAAAAAAATGCACGGTAACCCAACGCTGTGGTGAAGTGTCTGACGATCCCCCCCCCACCACCCGCGACAATGTGAAACACGAGAAGGGGTTGCATCCAGGCAGTATACAGCCAACGCATTACCCACCCCCGGCAGCCCCCAGAGTGTGAATTTCTGACAGAAACCGCCGCCTTTCGTGATCGGAGCTTGAAACTTTCATATTCAACGGTTTTATGTGGCAAAGCTCTTACATGATAGAATGGATGAAAAATGGGATTCATATTTCACATATTGCATTTTCCTTTGACTTAAGTGTACACTGCAACATATATAATTTTTAATATCCTAATTAAGTGCATCTTTTCTTCTGATTGTTATTTTCTGCTACAGAAGCAGTTTGGAAACGTGTTACAATTTGCATTATTTCTCTTAGACAGCTTCTGCATGATGAGATACAGGTGCGATTGTGGTGGTGTTTTTTTTTTTTGCAATTCATATGAAAACTACCATGACTTTTCGAATGCCACAGCAGAGACCGAGAACTTCAGAGTCACATGATTATACAGAGCAGGACCTGACAGGTTCTCCTGTACATTTAGGCACATGGGGGAGAGGAATGAGGCGGTTAATGGGTGACTGATCATGCAAGGGACAATTAGTCTTTGGAACCCTGTGTTTTCACAGCCGACCAGTGATGAGCGGCAGCAAGACTCCTGATTTGTGGAGATCGTTTGTTCGGTCAAGTGGTTCAACTTTTGTCAAGTCCCCTTCAAAGTCCAGTCAGATTCACCAGTTCTAACTAAAGTTGTTTGTGCAAGTTGTAGAAAGAAAGATTCTTGTGTTTGTTCTAGCAGAAGACAAGCAGATGATCATAAATTAAAATCCCATTGCTATTCATACCTTCAGGCATGGTTGTGCATCACACTACCAAATTACATAGATGTGGTTTAATGCTGTAACTTGATCAAGGTGACAGCTACAAGAGAAATGTAAACACTTCTGATGGTCTGTACCACACAAAGCTAAAGTGACATGAAGTAGAGATACTCACTACTTCAGCTTATGTCTGGTGAGCCCATAACCATTAAGCGTTGTCTTTGCTTCCAGGGGATGTAAACAATGAGGTGCTGAACTCTGTTAAAGACAACGAGAAGATGGGACCATTCAAACAATCTCAAGCGTGCCCCAAAATTAGTAAGATTTTTAAGCATTTTATGTTGATTAGCCGATGTTTTCATGCATTTTTTATTTGGCTTGATACTCTTTCATGGTTTGATCTCTTTATATGTCTCAGACTTTGTTGAACATATGGAGTTTTTTAAATTGCATATGACAGAAAAGACCATAGCATTTGCTGTGTGCGTTTCTGTTATGGAACAATCTTGTAATTCTACAGCTGAGCTAAATAAAGAAACCCTTTGCAAACACGGAGAAAATTAAGTGCTCACGTTTGGTTTTGTAAATGCCCTTCTCGGTGGTCTAATTAGCTGTTCAATCTCTTAAAGCAGGTGGAAGTTCTGGACGGCCTGAGATCGACGGAAGACTTCTGACGCTCATAATTACAGCACATATCATTCTGTGCCTAATGCAGTAGACACCACTGTACCCCTGATGGCTTCCTTATGTTCAGATGGCAGAAGCCAGTTTGTGATTCGCTCCCGATAGCGACGGCATCCACGGCTGTGTCGGGGCCCGAACCCGAAAGATGTGCGATTTTTTTTTTGACGGTGTCTTCACCATAACCTGGAACAAATTAATGTCTAGTCATTGAACGGGTGTAAATATTATTATTATAAATATTCATGATCTACCTGAGGAAATGTGTGTATATATATATATATATATAAATGTGAATCGCAAAATACTGCACACATAGGTTGTTTGTCTTTAAAAAAGAATATTAAAGTGATAGATTTCTTGGAGCTTGTCAGAATTGAAAACACCCATCCTGCTCTGGCATAAAATGGCCCATTTACTAAACTTTGTCCGTGTCACTCAGATGCTCAAGCATTTGATATATATATTTTTTGCAATATTTTAATTCTGAATTACATTTAAATACAATATTGATACAGTGCAGGCCTGTTGTTGTGGGTAACAGTTTTCCTTATATTGTGCAGTTATTGACCACATTTAATTTTAATGGGTCATTCATGTAACAGATGAATAAATAACTGTAAAGATGTTTATGTAGTCTGTTAAGAGAAGTGTGGATGTTATGTTTTAAGATGTTTGCTTAGTACATTTTCTAAGTGTTTACCAGGTGATAACTTTGTGTGTTTTAAAAGTATCGATTATGCGAAGGATTTTTGCTGTGTAATTTTCTTTCATCACTAAATGAGGATCAACTGAACATTGCCAGATATTGGTTACTGATGGTAAATCTGAAAGGTGCCCCACTAGGGGACTGAGCTGTTAATAATTATAATAAAATAAATCATAATAGCAGAGGTAGGCGAGTATGAGCACACACCCACCGCCCTCCCAGCTGCGGCACTGAGTGAAACTGGTGTACTATTTACCAGCTGTTATACCTGGGTGAGCATTGCCAACATGCAATAATCGTAAGAAATAGAGCTGTTTCCCATTAGCTATCCGATTTAAAATTTACTTGAGAAACTATTTGCATATTTACAACGATATCACGTTATACATACGCGCGCCAAGATGCAACTCACGAAGCTCCCGGAAGACACTATGCGTCACGTGACCTCCTGCGTCAACGCTGAAATGGCAGCCTACAGATACACACACTGATATCGGCGCTCGTTCTGTAGCCTAATATTTCTGTCTGTAAAAAGAGTGTCCACAGCAGCAG
The DNA here is from genome assembly GCA_026784285.1 of Stomatorhinus walkeri. Lineage (NCBI taxonomy): Eukaryota > Metazoa > Chordata > Actinopteri > Osteoglossiformes > Mormyridae > Stomatorhinus > Stomatorhinus walkeri. The sequence continues at coordinate 4,243,921 of JAODUD010000041.1, read as the reverse complement.
GAAACGAACCAGGCAGGTGCGTTTTCAATGCCTGTTTCAGCACAGTAAATTAACAAGAATGCAGTGTGTTGTGACTGGCCGGTCGTGGAGAGACATGTGATTTGCTAAAGTAATACATGCTTTCCTTGCTCCTCTGACTTGTGTTTAGCTACTATCGAACGTGCTCGGGGACTTTAAAGCGAGTCCAGGCCGATCTGACCACGATCTGTCGTAATTATCGAGAGCTGGCGGTCTAGTTATTTCGTGGACTAGGTGGTAACTAGCTGGTTAACCAACCAGCTAAACTCCTTTCAGTGAACATAACTCACATGTAAGGATCCGAGTCTTAAATTAGCCGATTACTGGGGCCGAAGCCGTCGCCGATTGGGTTTCCGGGGTCCTTTTGTGCTGCCTCAGCATCAGATCTTAGACGTTAGCCGTGATAACTGCATGTTAATAAAGAGAGCCATCCGGCTCGCCGTTTCTTTAATAAACCGACCAATCAGCGGTCGCCGCGGTTTTTTTTAACGAGTTTTGAGAAACGACAGTCTGTGTATTCCACCCCAAGCACAACCATTTTAAAATCTATAATATTGTAAATACCCCTAGAGTCACTGCTGTTGTATAATGTAAATTGGATTAAATCAGAACACTCACTGGGAGCGATAAGTTAAAACCATGGTCTGAGTTTCAAAAACAGCAACTGTTTTTACTTCTATGGCACTTGCGTTACATGCGCCCTATTCAATATTATAATATAATAGTGCAAGGAGTTTTAAGCTAGGTTTGGATCACTATTCTTTAAAATAAACTGTACAAGAACATTGAATATATTGAGTATTTTAAGGCTGAGTTAATATTTAACCATATCCATATCTCGGCGATTTGCTGAATCCGCCCTTTAATGTGCTTTGAGGCTAAAGATCAGAAAATACACGCGTGTGTTCGCATACATCATCTGGAAAGACCACGAAACAAGGTAAAATGTGTTATATGCTTTGGTCATTGTTTTGAGATACAGTGTATCTTTGTTCATTGTAATAATGTAGCGGAAGAAAGTGTTAAGACTTAAGTGATACTTAAGTATCGCCAATTACTTGTAGGTGACTACAATGCTTATATAGTAATTTAACATGTAACTATTTTTTTTGGTTAAGGAAAGCTACAGCAAACTATGGGTTTACAGATAGTGTACTCTTCTTTGATTTTTTTTTCTAAATAAACACAATACTTAAATTTCATAGTGATTTCTTGTACGATTAGACCCAAGCGACCTACCAGAACTATATTTTAAGTACGTATAACATGAACGTAAATCCTAGATGCAGTTCATTTATAATAAGCTACCCTACTCGCGTTTTGTACGATTAGATGCATGTTATCTGCTCATAACTGACACAGTCGATTGTAGCGTAAGCGGCCGTGTGGATTAACGCGTGGCCTCCGTCCCCAGACTGCAGCGCGATGTCCCCGAAGATCACCGCCGAGCTTCTTCGGCACCTGAGACAGGTGATGAACAACAGGTACGTCAGCGAGCCGCTGCAGGCCTACATCATACCGTCGGGGGATGCGCACCAGGTACGTGCAAGCGAGCCGCCGACGCTGTCGCTGCTGTCAGATTCCTCCTGCGAAATGTCCACGTCATACAGTTTAGATGTGATATTTGTGATCTAAACATGTTTCAGATGTCAAATATTTGTCGTTTTGATGCCGTTTTTTAATAACACAGGTGTGTAATTGCGTGTGAATTTTCAGTGGCGTGCTAATTCAACTGATGTGCCCACTGCGCAGGGTGGGTATTTTCCCGTTTTTTTCAGGGGATTCCTCGTGGAACCTCCTGCCGCTTCATATGGGAGGGTGTTCTCGGGTGGGGGGTGTCTAATCGCTCTTTAGAGGTCGAGGTTCGCATGACCTCTGCGCCGCAGCCACTTATCCGTATTTAACCCACCGCTGTTAATTTTTGTCACGGAGGGAAGAAGAGGCTAATTAGGGCTCGTTAATGGGTCCGAGGGGCCACTCGCTGCTGATTGCGCTTAATCACAGCCGACGTTCCCGCTCTCCTTGCGCTTCAGAGTGAGTACATCGCCCCCTGTGACTGCCGACGGGAGTTCATCTGCGGATTCAACGGCTCGGCAGGTACGGCAATGCGTGGGTCCGATACAGTGCGTGCGTCCGATACAGTGCGGGCGCTCCTTGTGCACGTCCGTGATCACGTGTGTGTGCGTGTGCACGCCTGATGCTTGTGTACTTCGCGTGTGACCTAGTATTCTGTGTTCCCACTGTAAGTCTATTTACTATTTTATTATGTTGTAAAGATTTATTTTAATAATCTGGGGCATTAGTGCCTTATTTGGTATCCCAGTGCTCATTACATATAATTAAAGAGAACAAAGTCTTGTTGTGAAGTAACTCATCAGCTCACTTTTATATTGATAGATTATATTTGTATTGGTCATGGTTCAGGAAGGGAGGGATTCCTAGACACCTGTTGACAGCAAAAACACCCCCGTGTTTGACCCCGTGGCTCAGTGCCATAGTTGAATCTTCTGTTACCTCAGTAAGTTTCCAGCCTTCAGCAATACAGGGGGGGGTGTCACAGCCCCACAGACCCGCAGATTTCAAAGAACCTTCCGGTACAGACCACTGAATTAATACAAAAGATGGAGACGAACCAGTAGGACCCAGAGAGGTCTGGCAGAGTCAGTTAATGTGACTTGTGTGGTATTGTGTTTCTTGTAAGTATCTGTGTTTAAAGGACTCAGATATGGGGCTTATAGATATGTGACCCTTTAATATGCATTGGAAATAGTCACCAAATGGTAGTTTTTTTTGGTTTGTGTTTTTATATAATTAGTTAAATATTTCATTGCAAATTCAGTAAAATGCAGCCCCACCGCTGTAAGCTGACCCCCTGTGCTCATCTTACCATGAAATATGCAGGGATGTGAACAGCAGACACGTTTAAAAAGGACCCCCCAGTGGCTCTGCCTGCGAATCCAGTTGGGCTTGAGATAAAATAAATGAATGCCGTCCCACATCCAACCTCGCCAGCAGCATTGCGGATGTCCGTTTCACCTCTCCATCGCAATAGTTCAGAAGCTTTTTATGTTGAGTTTGTCGCTTCTGCCGGGCGTTCATGCGGCGGTGAGAGTGCCGTCGCCGTGGCGTGTGGCGTGAATGAACGAGAAGCCCTGCCGACGGTCAGGGTGGCGGGGGCCACTTCTGAGGGCGAGCGTGCCTGAGTCCCGGCCGTTCCAGGGACTGCCATCGTGACGGAGAAGCATGCCGCCATGTGGACGGACGGGCGGTACTTCCTGCAGGCAAGCCAACAGATGGATGGCAACTGGACCCTCATGAAGATGGGTGAGCAGGACCTGGTGACATTAATGACAAAATCTACCGACCGAGTTATTAGTACTATTAATATCGTATACAGATGCTCCTCGACTTCTGTTGGAGTTACTTTCCGATGAATCCATCGTAAGTTGAAAATGTTGTGAGTAGAATATGATAAGTAGGTGAATTACTATAGTCATTGAATAAGTAAATATTTGATTAAACACCGAAAAAAAAATCACTCTACGACACTTGCTAAACAATGAGTCATTTACGCTACTTGATCGTTACGGAGGCTGGAAACGTGGCTGCGTAGATGCTACCATCGACCGACGTCAATAGAAAGTATTGTATAGCAATACTGCTAGCCTGGGATCAGATTTCAGATTTCAAAATTTGCTACCGCACCACCGTCGTCGTAAAGTATGCATCTTCTGTACTTCTGACTGTGTTTAATGCCTGGTGTTTATTGAGTTGAAGATGGTGACTTCAATGCTCTTAGCAGAAGTTTTACAAACTGTTTAGAACAGTTAAAGGTCTGTGATTTGTGGTGGCAGTGATTCTTTTTTTTTGTAATGAGGTTTCTTGTTATGTTTTGGCAGGTTTGAAGGAGACACCAACTCAGGAGGACTGGCTGATCAGCGTGCTTCCTGACAACTCCAGAGTGGGCGTGGATCCTTGGATCATCGCAGCAGGTCAGCTCCAGGACTCGGTGTCACAGTTGGGGGAATGCTGAAGTCTTGAAGCGTGAGGAATGCTGGTCTTGGGCAGGTGGGCGTGGCTACGTTTCTCATTAGCTGGCCGTCCCTTCAGACCAATGGAAAGCCATGTCCAAGGCCCTGAGTGTCGCTGGGCACTCGCTGGTCGGCGTGCAGGACAACCTCATCGACGCCATTTGGCAGGATCGGCCCACAAGGCCCAGCACGGCTCTGATCACGCTGGGGTTGACGCTCACTGGTGAGTGCCCTCTGGAAGCTCAGATGGGCAGCGAAATATCGACGAAAGCAAAAAAAAAACGTGTAGGGCTTAAGTAGTTAAATAATGTGATTAATTTGTTTTGCAGGCGTGACCTGGCAGGAGAAGATCGTGGCTTTAAGGGCGAAGATGTCGGAGCGAAAGATTTCCTGGTTTATGGTCACGGCTCTGGATGAAATCGCTTGTAGGTTTGTCTGTTCGCTCCTGCTCCTGTTTCCCGAGCAGCATGTTTATCGGTGACCCTCTCTTTTGGACACACATCCTTAGTATGTGTGAAATGAGCCCCCCCCCCGCTGCCTGGATACCTGCCCAGTCCCACCCGTATTCCATGAAGTGCTTTTTGATCGAGGGTCGATTTGGGGAGTCTGTCTCATTCTATTCTCATGAGTCCGTCAAACATTCTCCAGGGCTTTTCAACCTGCGAGGTTCGGACATAGAGTATAACCCTGTCTTCTTCGCCTACGCCATCATTGGGATGAACTCGATAAGGTACGGCGCAGCAGTGATCACTTCACTTCACTGGACCCCCCCCCCCACACACACACTCACACACACACACCTGGTCCCGCACTGAATGGGGCCCTAACTTGTGTGTGTGTGTCCCTGGGCAGGCTATGCATCGACGGCAAGCGTGTCGCCGACCCCGCCGTGAGGGAGCACCTGCAGCTGGATGCCTCCGGCGAGCTGGACCTCAGGGTCCAGACGGTGTCGTACGGGTCGGTGGAGGCGGAGCTGCGTGCCGTGTGCAAAGGACTCGGGTCCAAGGACCGCGTGTGGATCAGCGACAAGGCCAGCTGTGCGCTGACCGAGATCATCCCCAAGGTGGGGGCCCGGGGGCTGTTGGCATAGGCGTCTGGGCGGGGCTGGAAAGAGGGAGGGAGCGAGGGAGGATGGATGGATGGATGATTATTAGATGCACTGATTGTATCAGCCGGCTATTATTATCAGATGACTGACGCAGCAACAACTGGCCATCATCTGATGGTTAAAAATGAGCTAATATTTACTGCCGATAATCCCCTTTAAAATGGTGACCCGCATTTCTCTGTACACCTGTGTGGAATTACTTTAATATCATTAGAAATGCATTTTGCAAGCACTGCTTCATTAAAATCTCATGAGGAGGGTCTAGTGATAAACATTCCCACTGAACAAAAGTTGATTGCTCACCTTAAGGCGAGACGGCGAAGAACGCGCGGAGATGCGTTGCAGTGACGGAGGCCGCAGAGCCGCCGTATAACGCCGGTCGCTCAGTAATCAGGTCCCGCTACACCCCCTCCCCCCCCCACCTCCAGGCCCACAGGATACCCATCCCTTACACTCCGATCTGCCTCGCCAAAGCAGTGAAGAACCCCACCGAGATCCAAGGAATGAAGATGGCGCACGTATGTCACCGTGGCGACGCCGTGGTTGCCGGGGGGGGAAGGGAGATCCCGGGTTGGCATGGATTTGAGGTCAGAACATACGTGTGGCTGCTAAACCCAGGATTAACGTGTCTTGAAACAGGTCAAAGACGCTGTGGCTCTGTGCGACCTCTTCGCTTGGCTTGAAAAAGAGGTATTTCACGCCGGCTCGCTCGCATTGTTCCGGAAGATGCCTCCCCCGTATCAGGTTTCTCTCCCTGAGGTCGCGTCTCCTTGCCGGTGTCTCGGAGAGTGACCTCATATGATCCCGAAAGTTTCTGCGCGACCCCTGAAGCTGTGTGTCCTGCCCTCCAGATCCCCAAAGGCACGGTGACTGAGATCTCAGCCGCTGGCAAAGCAGAGGAACTGCGTAGGTGCGTCTAACTCCGCTCCGCATCCCGCCAGCAGATGGCGTAGCGCTTAAGGACACGGCCTTGTAAATGGAAGGCTGTTGGTTATAGGACTCGACACCTTTTGGTAAAGAAATGAAGCTGATGAATTTTTCAGAAAATGGGGCTAATGAGGCTGCAGGGTTAAATAGTAATATTGACTATATAGTTAAGGAGCCGTTATTTAACCTGCAGTATTTGTATAATTATTAATGTTTACTTCAGTTGCTTTTATTGAGCCTTATGGTGGATCTTCTATTCAATAGACAGTTCCTGTATATTCTGTGTATATTTGTGCTTTGCTGCCACCTTGTGGAGATTTTCTATGCTACACTGCTGAATTCGAATTTCAGCGGTTCATTGGCATTTATGCCTATAACGGGTATGGTCTGCTACCATTGTTCTCTGTAGCCAGCAGAAGGACTTTGTTGGCCTGAGTTTTCCAACCATTTCCAGCGTGGGCCCGAATGGAGCCGTGATTCACTACAGGTGAGGTAAAGCTGAGATTGTCATGTGCTGAGATTAACAGCGAGCGTCTGACCCTAATTAATATTTACAGCTTTGCAGGGTGCATGCCTCCGCCCTCAGCTTTTATAACTCTGTTGTTCTTGAGTAATCGGAGAGGTCTTAGTCATTCTGGAAGGTTCCGGGTTGTTTGCTGGACTGACTGTTATGTTTGGCTCGTGTTGATAAACGCAAGTAGTATAGCTGATCTGTGTCTGACCTCCAGGCCTCTGCCGGAAACAAACCGGACGCTGACCCTGAACGAAGTCTACCTGATAGATTCGGGGGCCCAGTACCTGTAGGTGTACCCCCCCGTCTTTGCATTGTCTGCTTTTATTTATGTTCCAGGAGGGCCTGGGT
>JAODUD010000041.1:4212946-4222987 GCA_026784285.1 Stomatorhinus walkeri | reverse complement strand
GGGCAGATTTCGGAAAGGCGGGGGCATGTCCAGAATTCCACAAGGGCAGACGGACGCCCAGGGGACCTCTGCCCTGTGAGGTCATCGACATCGTTATCGATCACTGATCTATGGGATGGTCATTAATGTTCTAGAGGGATGATTTCCTGCTTGAGGTGTCAATCAGTGCTGTGGGGGCGGGGAGGGGGGAGAGCTTTTTAGCATCTATCACTGGAAATGTCACATCTGTTAGTGTGGTACCGTTAGCTGGTCCGCTTTATTTTAGCCTGATGCTAATGTCTGCGCCATCTGGACCTCATAACATGTGGAAGCATTGACGTGTTTTTGTTAAAGGCATGGACCCAGGCACTTAGAATTTAAGGACACCTGAAATAAAGGAAATAAACTATGTTAGGGATATGCACTTAATTATTTGAAAGAATGCATGTAGTTCTATTTGCGTAGTGACCCTTACACTCTATAGGATTATTATTATTATTATTGTTATTATTATTATTTTAAATGACTATAAACCCGTTAATGAGTAAATTGTGTATGATTGGAACCGATATTTAACCTGTGCCCTACATTTAAGTGCGACTCAAAAGAAATTCAAAAGTGCACATCGTCCCATTCGGAGAATTTACCAAGAAACCATGACATTTGACCGGGTGACAGTGAACCTGAGACTGGGAAGCACAGCGGCTGCAGCACACATTATGGGAAACATTCCCACCTCCGTCTGCACCTTTCTGGACTGTGGGAGGAAATCGGAGAATCCAGAGGAGATCTTTGGAAGAACATACTAATTCCGCACACACAGAGCCGGGAAAGCGACTACCCTAACCCTAACCATCAAAAACTATCAATGCTGATAATCTGAGGGATTTTCCCTATAATTTTGCCAGTGGCAGTATATTATACCAAGACCAATACATCATGAGACATTAACCACAGAAAAGTGTCTCTTTTCTTAGTTTTGTACTACTGTATTACTGCCTAAAATAATGTCACTTCTCAAATATGATGTCATTATGGGAAAAGCAATATTTTCTTATGGGAAAATTCCTATAAGGTAATGAGGGAGAAGTGAAATCGGGATCACACCAGAAATATTAAAATAACAGCAATAAATCTAATACCCATGGATATATATATATAATTTTTGTGACAGGTTTTAAGTGGGACAATAAAATAACAAAGATATTTTTTTATTTTGTGGGTTTTATTTCTTGTACAAGTTGATGAATTACACCTTGGGACATAGAAAAAACTCTCGTGTCAGCTGGTATAGAGCTTAACATTCATTTTGAGATCCATTTTTCATCATGGGTTTTATGGTAAATGACACTCAGTGCTATCTTCAAACCTCACTGGAATATCCCCTCACTGGAATACATATTTCCCTGTAAATATAAAGTGATGTTTCCATGGGACAGAAAATGCATCCAGTCGTACCAGGGACTTGCCCGGACCTTCCCGTAGATGTGGGACACTTGGGTACGTGCTTTGTCAGTCAAAAGGCAGAGTCAGAGCAAACTTCATTGTCATCTCATAATATAGCGGTGTGCAGAGAGACAACCTGGCCAAGTTCTGGGCCCACAGTGTACACGAAACCCAAATAAGATGAGCCGCTGTGTGCAGACAGTCAGGGTAGGGCGATGAATGAGTGGCAGGCAAAGTGCCAGTACAATTAACTACCATAAAATACACAGACACACATTAAATGCAAGAGCAGTACAAAAGCAGCACGGATCTGTAGCTTAGATAAAGTGCAGAATGTGAAATAGTCCTTTGGATAAAGTGACCATGAATGAGTGAAAGTGCGGATATTTGGGGTCTGCGTTCAGGCTATTATGTGTCAGATTACTGGGCCTGTACCCCATCCACAGCCACCGTCCACTTAGTCGCACTTTAACGGGTCTCCGCTGTGCGCCTGCGATTTGTCATGAAGAACAGAGTGCTTCATCTTGTTACTCGACCATTACACGACAGCGCCACCTGGTGGCCGCCGGACAGCTCCCACCATCCATTATCGGACAGCACAAATGCCCGTCCGCTAGAGAGACGCGTTGGTTCTGTGACTGGGTACCACATGATACTTCATCACATGGAAATCAAGAATAATTCCCCTACCTGGTGTGACCTTTGCTGGCTCTGAAAATCAGAAGAGAGCTCTGTTGGCTGTTAGCATAGCATGCTAGGTCATGATGATGTCACCTAGCTAGACTTTGACACATGTTTTCACTGGCACCGGATGTGGGGAGGTTACCCCTCCTTGAGATCTTTTCCACCAGATCTGAATTTGCTCCAGTATATTTTACCCCTCCCCAGACACCTTAATCCTTTTCGGGCGCCCTTTTGTCAGCCACCGTGCTTCGGAGGAAGTGGCCCCCAGTTGCCGTGAGTGACGGAAGTGTCAGCCTTCCGTCCCTAGGGGGCTGAGAAGGTCCGGCGGTGCTTTCTGACGAGGGCCCAGGATTGTACACCTCAAACACAGAGCTGTCGTCCATCCTTCTCGAGAGATACCGTCGAGACAGCAGACCCGGCACCGACCACGCTTGCTGTGAGTGGGGTGGGAGGCAGGCGTTAAATCACCCCCCCCCCCCACCCCCCTTTGCTGTACCGACTCCAGCTTCCCAGAATCCCCAGCTCTGCCAGGACCTGAGAGAGTCAGCGGTAGCTAATGTCCTGTCAGACACGTTGCCAATGGCAGCCGGAGTCGTCGGCCCGGAGAAGCATCCAGCCAATTGGATTTCAGCACCACACAGTGTGTCCTGCATCACCAATCAGAAGACAGCAGGTAACGATTCAGGACTTAGACATTTGAGGGGTTCCGGGGTCACGTTCCTTAATGGACATGACTGTCTGCGCCTCATTTTTCCCAGTAAGTGTCTCGGCTTGGAGACAAAGAGCACAGATCGAAGCAGTGAGATTAAAATCAGTCTTGCTGTGTGCCCTCTAGACACGTACAGAGCATGGCTGCACCCTCCCATTCCCCTGGGCCCTTGGTGAAGCCCCCGGCTGCAGAGACGCTCTGGGCCTTGTCACCTGCAGGCGGCCTACGTCCTGCCAGGCCTGCTGTGAATCAAGACTTCAGCAACGTCAGACGTTCAGCTGGCAAAGAGCTTCGCCGCTTCTACTCCTCCTAAAAGTGGGGGGGGGGGTCCTCAACTCTGAGTGTTTTTGTTAGAGCAAAGGTTGAACAACAGGCGTGGGGGCTGGGGAGGAAAAAGATTATGCAAGAAAACATATTACTCAATTGTTATTTTTAGCAAAAGGGTGCTTGTTTTTGTTACGATAAGCCAGAAATAGTGAAGTTTGAGTGGACAGCCGCAGAACTACTGTCACACTCAGCGTAAAATTAGCAGAACTTACTGGTTAGCACAAGCCTAGGAGGTTTGATTGAGCCTAAAAAATGTCAGTCAGAATTACGGAGAAATTTAAGAACCTGCTATATTAGAGTAGGTAAAAAGAAAATTAAATGGTCTTAAATACATAGTAAACACCTTTAATGTGATAGTGAATGTTAACGATGATACTTCATGAAAGGGGATGGGGTAGTTATGTGTCATCAAGATGGAGTCTTTGTGCACGTGAATCATGTCTAGGTGATGGACTGGTACCTCGGGATTTTGACTCTGAAAAAAAGAGGTGGAATCATCAATCTCTGGGCCCTGGGCAGCTGCCGTTCCTGCCCTCGTCATGGTTACAAGGCTATCCGAGTCTCCTGGGTGAATGTAAGCAAAGCGGCAACTTCTGATTGAATTTAAGGGAGCGGCGTTAAGATAAGGCTGCTCGCGAGCCCAGCTCTGTGAGGCCACGTCTTAGAGTATGTTTGTCATTTTCCTTGCCAGAAGACATGCATTTATGTTTTAGTAAAAATCTTGAGGCTGAAAACAAGAGCCGTCCGTAATCAGTGCCATGCCGGCTCGGAGACGGAGCTTCTCCCGAGCTCGTTAGCGATACCATCGAAGGCACGGAAACGATGTATTCCTCAGCGCGCCTCCCCGGGCGGCCCCCTTAGCAGGGTTCCACGGTCGGACGCCTCACGTCCTCTTCCTGTCATCATTCCTTTTGCCAAAAAGGTTTTCGGAGCGGTTGCACTTTGGGATAATCTGCAGTGCATTTTTCACCGAGTTCCATTCCACTCTGCTACAGCAAATCTCATCTGAAGTTTCCGTTGATAATTCCCGTTACATTTAAATTATCATTTTAATGATAAAAAAAAAGTGCATTTATTTCATTGGCCTTGTTTCTCAGCCACATTTTGGCTTGGGGCGGGGGTCAGGGAGAGCTGCGTGGGGTCAATGCTGGGAAATAAAATACACAGTAAAAACCTCCTCTTTGAAAGGCAGACGCATCCATCACACAGGGGTCCTGCGGGGCTCGGAAAGGTTGCCCTGCTTCCCTCCTTAGATGTCAACAAATCATCGCTGCCACTGAGCCGTCATCGTTTGCTAATGTCTGCGTAAATATGCCAGGCCCTAATGCAGATTAGACCTCATTGCTAACTGGGGCTTATATTGTGTAATTTCTCAATTAAAAGCAGTTTGGGCATTTAAGAGATAAAGGAAACACAATAAATGCTCATTTAGCGAAAAAAAAAAAACATATTAAACCTCCCTTTTACTGCATGTTAACGCTATGGCCTGTTTTGAAAGCCAGTAATATGAAGGTTTGGCACACATTATCAAGCAGATTCTATACATGGGGCCTCTTAGCTACTAAATTGCCGTACAACCTTACTGCATTCCTGCCATAAGGCGACCGTGACTCACTCTTGAAATCAAACGCTCCCATGAATTTCTGTGGCACGTTAAAGCAAAGTAACAAAACACAACGGCAGGCACTACACGACTAGGAATGATTCAGCCATAGCTCGCTTGGATTTATAATTTTTTTCTTTTTGTTTAAAAGTGATTCTAGGCTTTCAACTTGGACAATCTCCAAAGCAGTTGTGGGATACATTTTTTTCCATCATTTTTTTCCTAAGAGAATGAAACGAAGTTGCAGGGAAGTGTCACGTCAGCCTGTTTCTGTCTGACATGTTTATACTGAATTTGGGTTGAGGGAGACGAAAGCGAAAAATGAATAATGTAAAGAATTGACGGTGAAACACTCTCCATCTCCCTCTTGCACGTCCTTCGTTAATGTCTTGCTAATTGACGCTTTCGTCGCGCCCATGCAGGCCTCTTTCTTGATCCCATCTGGACAAACATGCGTCAGCTCACGGAGCGTAACCTTGGTAACCATTATCTGTTTCGAAGAAAACTGGGGGGTTCACCATAGCCCGCCCATGAGCCTCTCCTTCGACTGGCCGGCAGAACGTTCCAGAAAGTCTACGGGCGAAAACAAACATTTCTATTATATGACCCACCCATCATCAGTTCTACCAACCCCCACCCCAACAAAGATGCACTCTAAATGTGTTTGGAACCAAAGTACCTCAAAGGAATCACAGAGAAACTGAGCTCTGATTGGACATGGCTTTCTGTTCGCCTAACCTCCGTGATCGATGGCCTCTCCTGTGACTGCGCTTTTACGAACAAGACGGGGTCCAAAAACAGTCCAGACGGATACTGGACTGGTGGGAAAGAGGTCGCAGGCACTAAATGGGAATCTCTCACACGGGGGCCTCCAGAAACGGCATCAAAAATAGTCATTAGGTCCCTAATATGATTACACCACATTTATTTCCTCCCCCACATTGTGGAAAAATGTGCCCCCAGTGAGTCTTTCCATGGAAAGATACAGGGAGCGGATCCAAAATCCCATTTTTTTTCATAAACCGGACACTTGTTAACTTGATAAACGTACTGAACGCCATTGAAAGCGTCGACGATAACTAACAGCGCTGTGCAGAATGATGACGAACAACCCCAATCAAGGAGCAAATCGTTTGAGCTTCAACGATGGCGGAATAGTCGTACCATGTTACGTCTGCGGTGATCGCCCGGCTTCCCTGAAGCAGTAGACAGGTCCTGAGCAGACCGCCAAGATAAACAGTAAAATTACAATGCAGCCCCGCCGTAAAACGGACGTTGTCATCCGAGAGCAAATGGCGATGGATACCAGCGCTGAATTCATCCAGGTCGACTGGCGGACATGTCTGTGTGTAAAATCCTGCCAAATACTAATGCATGAGAGATACACCATTAAATAAGGTTATAAAACCAGAAAATGCATATAAAAACTATCAGCGATTTCCCAGAAAATTGCATCCAACTGAAATATTAATCTACTGAAATGACATTTTAGAGATTCGCCGATCGGTTAAATCGGTTATTAAACTGACTGCGAATAGTAGGCCTATAAACGTATTTTCCAGAAATGCATTCATTCGTGCGTGTTATTTTCTTTTTTGATAAATCATTGAATTGAGTCGTTCTGGAAGGCAGGCCTGTTCAGGCCTATTATGGTCTCTGCACCACAGTAAGGCCCATTGAGCATGCCTGCATAGAAGGCGTCGCAACGACCGAACACGGCAGGAAGCTCTTAAATCAAACTGATCTCAAATTTCATTTAGAAACAAAAGGAAAAGCCAAAGGGTATCATGACATACTGTAAGGACAACAATGTGGTCTTGTCCTATACAACTTGTGGTTTATTTTTTATCCATATGTGTGGCCAATTAAACAGCTATATATAGATATATATATACCGCCAGATGATTCATTAGCGGTCAAGGCACCAACACAATAAGCATTAAATCCCAGATATGATAAAACTCCCCGGGAGCCAGAAGAGCTACTCCCCATCCGGTAATAACGTGCTGCAGTTTATCGTACGGTAACGTGAACCTCTTGCATCTCTTTTTCCAGAATCAGCAGTTCTAGAACCGGGATTTATTTGGCTGCATCTGAAAGAAACATAGTTTAACTGCAATTTTGTATGCAGTTAATAGAAAGCTTCCAGATTTGTTTATTAAATCTTGTTTTCAGCTTTATTATCTGTTTTGAAGTTCACACAAGACAGCTGTTTGACTTGAATAAGCGGTTAGCAGTGGTCATGTTGTGATCACCTTTAGGTCTGCATGCAGTAAGGCGTAGCAGGCCCTACATTCATCTGTTTTTTGAGAATAAATCTGTCTGTACATATACATTGTAGTTCTTGCATTATAGAAGCCTAATCACTGCTAAAATACAATGTAACTGTGCATGATAAAATTAGACAAACAAACCTGGCTGCGTTCCTGCATGGTTTCCAGCATGTTTTCAGTAAAGTACATCCACCAAACAATATCGTGTGAATCAATCCTGCGGTTTAACCACAAAACGCTTCGGCTGCTGCACCTCACGGCATACCAACAGTCCACAAAATGTTACTGTTTAAGCCGCTGCTGGGCGACTAGCAGGTGAGTAATTTACTGCAGCCTAAATTTTATGATGAGTCTAATAATTCCTGTGTTTGAATTGTAAACATGCCGGGCAAAGTTTACAAAATGCTGACAGAGCTGCGCACGTCTCGGGATAATTGATATTAGTAACAACAGTGTTACTTATTCTAACAAGGCTAACAATAAATTTACTCACGAGGTTTGTTTACATATTTATACAGCTGCAGGCACAGCCTATCACAGTAATCCGGGCTATGGACGAAGTTCGGGATTAAAGGGGGCTTCTGCTGCTCTGCTCTGCTACCCAGAGTGTGGGACCGGGGCTGCGGGGAGTATTCAGACCCCTAGACGCTGCACGGCGCGGATTTAGCGGGTTTTAGTGACGTACTGTCTTGGCTGGTGGAGATCCAAAAGAGGGTAACGCAAGAGACCCCCGTCCGCTGCTTTTGTCCGCGAGTCCGCAGTCTCTCTGCCCCACCTATCGGCATTCCTGATCTCCAGCTAGTGGAGACTTAAGACTTTCGCCTAAGACGGAACAAAGGCTGTTTTATTCTCGCACAGAAAGGTCATTTTCAGTAAACCTGGGTGTGCTACTTACAATAATTCTCATGAGATATCTGATTAAATTCCTGGCATTAATGGCTGCTAGTGTTCCTGCAGTTCCGATAAACCTATGCAAAACTTTAGAATGATCTCAAAACTGGTGCGTTTGTAAAATCCCCAACTTTTTAGCTAGGCCTACCTCTGGGAATTACGATGAACTTCAAGACAAATGCCCAATTAATAGGCCTAGCCTATTAAATTTTATTTGGCCTGTTTTCATTTGCTTTTGTCAAAGAAATTGTAGTTAATTGAATTACTTTTGTCATTTATATCACAAATTATGCATCACCACAACATACCTTCAGTGCATCAGTTAAGGGTCCAAGATTAAGACAGAGTCCCTTTCATTAGCGTACTAGTAAACTTACAGTTATGTGGAACCTCGTACATTAAAATATCCAGTTTTAAACAATAAAAGTATACATATCATTAGAAAATATCATGTACCTAGTCTTTAAAATTTCCTCTTGCTGGCTCCCCCAATTACCTCAACCACAAAATAAACAATTAGTTTACTGTATGAGTATCGTGGATTTACAATGTGATATTAGATCTTCTGGATTCGTTGTGAGTCCCCGATATCCCAGACAAAGCTAATTTCGCTGTTGTTCCTGCCCTGGTTTTTGTTATCTTTGGAGAAGTCTCTTGAACGGGATTCAAATTCACGATTCCTCGTCGGACCTCGCCGGTGGTCCGTGCGGAAAGGCCCCGCTAATTTATCCTCTGCCGCGCTTTGATCACCCAGACGGGACACAGAGAGGAAAGGCGGAGAAGAAGGCTCGTCCCCACACCACTGCATGAAAACTGCTCACACGTGATTTTTTTTGGGACCCTCTGGGCATTTCCAGGAAAGCCTGTCCGCTGTAATAATCAGATTTTTGTAATGGTCATATTAATATGATTAATGATACACATCTAAGAATGAAAAGTGCCTTTCGGGGATATGTATTGAGTGCCGAGACCATCAGGGTGAAAACAGAAAACTCATTACAAAACTTAATTTAATCAAGGAGTGTTATTCTGGTCTCTATCTCAGTGAGCCCCCACCACACGAAATCAAAAACACGTGAGCTTTCAAGAGAGCACCCAACAAAAACAACTACATTTCGTTGGCCGGCATAAATGAAATTCTTAAAAATAAAATGATTCATTTAGTAAGTTACATTGGAATACCACCTAAAAACCTAACATCCAGAATGGAAGGAACGGTTTATAAAAATACCAGTCACATAATTCAAATAGGCCGATGTTTTTTTAATCTAGAATTATGTACATTGGCAGTCTCCTTTCTAAAACCACCAAAAACCAACTAACTAGTGTGTTAATTTGATTACAAATAAACTATTTTCTGCTGATATTCATACTGAAAGTTATTATTTATAAGGATAATGAATACAGTTAAAAATTTTCACCATTAGTGCATGCCCTGATGTTCTTTGTGAGACTATAACGGACGAGGTCAGAATTTTTGTCTCAAAAAATTACATGATTTTAAAAAAAGACTCCCTGTGGTGCCATTAAAATGGTTCTAAAATGTAAAATTTCTTTATTCATTATTCTCTTTGACGCATAAAAACACAAGGCAGTCAAACATCTGTGTATCATCGATATGAACCATTACGGTAGAGCGAGCCCCGAAACCACACAGCACATTAGCTAATGCGTCTCATTGATCGCCGTCCATCAAAGGCTAGAAGAGAGAGACGACTGGGATCTAAGGAATCTAACGTATTCAGACGCACGAAAAGAAATAGAAAAATACGCGACTCCCTGCCCATTCTCTTAGCGGCGCAGAGGTCCGGGGGTGTGCAAAGTTTGCGCTCTAGCCGTCAAAAATGACACGGGGGAAAAAAGGATGATGGATTACTGTCCCCAATCCCGCCGTGACGTTGTCCTCCCCTGTCACCCTGCAGCCCTGTCACCGTAGGGGCCGCTGTCACAAAACACCCTGCCGGCTGGGATCACCACCGAGCCATCCGGCAAATTAACTTGGGCTTTAGCTTTATTCCCACTGACAAGATCGGGAGTTCGTTTGGCCGCATGCAGAAACAGTCACAGCTGATCTGGATGTAGATTAAGGAAGCAGGAGGGGGGGGGGGGGGGGGGGGGGGGGGGGGGGG
>JAODUD010000041.1:4199442-4212846 GCA_026784285.1 Stomatorhinus walkeri | reverse complement strand
CCCCCCCCCCCCCCCCCCCCCGAGCCCCGCTGCGCCCCCAATTTCGAAAGGTCGCGTACTTTTTGAAAACGGTATTAATCGTTTTCTTTTTTCAATGAATGGCTTCACTACACCCTGCATCTGTCTATTCTTCAATCCGTCAATCAGACCCGATATTCCTCGGCACTGCATCGGCTGGATAGGGTACTCATATTCAGTAATCGCAGAAAAATTAAAATATGTATTAAATTACATATAAGACACACAAGAACACATATAAACGAACCGGCTAAACTGAACTATTTACCTGTAATTAAAAACCATATACACGATGCACTTGATAGCTAAACATCACAACGAGCAGAAATTCTAATCGGTAAGAGGTATCTTATGAAATAAGGCAGGATACATCAGTCTTGCAAATTCTCTTTCGTTTCGAACAGATTGTATTAAAAAATATCATTGAAAACAAAATTTTATTTTTACTCCAGTCTTTAGCATTTTTATTTTACAAATAGCCTGCACGAACACAAAGAGCAGGAATGGGGGGCGTTCGCGGGCTGACCGTACCGAGCGCCTCCTTTCTTACATTGCGCTAAGATCTGCTTTTCATCCGCGCTGATTAGTGTTCCTAAACCAGGCTTAATGAAGTTATTATGTTACTTGCGGTTCCCCCCTGTATATTGGTAGCAGTTACATTGTTTGCATTAGAGAAATTCTTCAGGTGAGTCCTTACACCCCCCTTGACAATGATTTTAAACAAGCGGTTGAAGTATTTATCTTGATAACCTCCTGTATAAATACATCGTCACATGAAAAACCCAAGCAACTTAAAAATGACAATTAAACAAATTACGCTTAGATGAATGCGATTCTATGCTAAAATGCGTTAATTTATAAGCAGAGGGAGGCACGGTGGCCTGTCAAAATGCGTTAATTTATAAGCAGAGGGGTGCACGGTGGCCTGTTGCCTTAAGCCTACTTTTTCTGGGGTTTTGAATAGTGTCCCTGCTCGTTCTTTGAGGATCTGCACTGGTCACTCATGCAGTGTGGCTGATCTTGCGCATTTTCATTGGGAAGCCCTGCTCCGGTTCCGTCCGAAATCATCAAGATTTGCATCAAAGAAATCTAGCGACCGCTGTCCTGCTGGGGAGCGGCATCCCGTGCTGGTGGCACCAGCCGCGTGGCTCCGTGGCGAGCAGAAACGTAAAGTCTCTCTCAATCCCTGCATGCGATTAATGAATGAAACTGACAGTTTAAGGGGCGATGCTGTAGTGCAGTGGAATTAAACGCAAAGCGACATGACTATTAAGAGAAACGTTTTCAGACACCAAGATTAAGGTAAACCAGCGAAAAACACTGAAACGCCAAGTTAATATAAATCAGTGCATAAGAACAAATGCTGCTTTGTTTCTCAGCTCTTACGGTTGATTGTTTTGTACCATTATTAAACATCCCATGTATTATAGGCTATTACAGAAGATATTCACTTCTTGAGCAGAATAGGAATGAATATCACCGTGGTACATATCTCCGCTGGGTGAAAAAAAGTTAAAATATGCTAGGCTGTAGGAAAAAGAAGCAAACAGAATAATAATCCATTATTATTCCGATTTTTTTTCTTTAATTGAAGTCAAAATACGTTCTTTAAATCGTGCACAAACATTCTCACGAACACACTGTTTGAACTTATAATAGGATGAAAAAACGATACCAATAAATAGTAAAATAAACGGTTCATTTGCATTTTCAAAATATTATGCAATGACAGACACACCGCGTCTGCAGGCACCTTTTAGTGTAACTGTGCGCTAATGTTCAAGAAATTTTTAACCTTGTAGTTTGTATTACATTTGGATTTGTCCGTATTTATTTAATATTTTAGCTGTCTAGCTCTTATCTTATACTGGGGCCTGTGGGACCAATTTTCAATACATAAAACTACAATTACTTATACGTTTTTAAAAGTTATTAATTTATGGTTTATTTATGGTTGGCTGACATTTTTCAAAATCTAAATATATAATGGTCTCTGTCCGCCAGACCCCACAACAGCACAAATAAGGCAAAAATGTGCCCATACTCCGATGACTAGCTAATGCTGTTATTTTTAGTAAGCACAACTTACAACAATACCTGATAATCTATAGGTTGTTAATGTGCTGTTTCATCCATATCGACATAAACTTCTCCATAAAAGGAATTCTGCTTCATCTAGACAGTAAAGTGTATGTCTGTCTCCAGAACCTACTTGAGTTTATATATTTGCCCTCTTCAGTCAGAAAAAGGGAGCAGGTCTGGTACAATTTTGTCCCCCAAGGTATAAACAGCATGAATGTACCCCAACGGTACAAGAATATTCCTCAGAATCCACATCTGTACATTAAAAGGTACATTTACCTACAGCTAAGAGTACAGTTGGCAGACCGTTGAGGGTACAGCCCCAGTGAGAAGTGAATGTACCCTCTAAGGTATAAATCGATACTTTTTCCTGATAGTGTACATTATTTAGTAACTTCAACTGACTAATGTCCTGACGGCAGTGCATCCCTCTCTGTTTCCCTGTTCTCTCTAGGGCTGACTTCTGGCCCCTGGACTGGATTACCAGGTCTAAGATGGATGGATGGATTAATTAGAGAACCTTCCCAGTAACAGTAGTCTAAACTGGTTTTACTTGCCACAATAATAAAACTATTTAATCTAGAGCGGGCCTTAACTATACTTTAAATTGGATTATTCTTTGTAACATATTGGTTCTAAAAAAAACAACCATTATCAGCAGAGAGTTTCCTAGAGGCTACGACACTGCGGACTGAGCGCTGTCAAGACTCAAGGAAACATCGTTTAGACACCAGTGAGGCCAGATGAAATCCATCCATTTTCCATAAAGGCTTGTGTAGTGCAGGGTCCTGGCCTGGTTTGCTCTTACAATAATTTGTACTTTTAAAACATATTCCAGCCCTACTTGTATCTGGTATTAAGAATGTGATGGAGAAAAGGCCGGGTGAAGCTGGTCACTCTCTGCTCTGTCAGGCTTCTTGCTTCAGTGTCATTCTTCCTAAATGAATTGGATGTCCAGCATATCACAGGGATACCGGTGTCTGTTGGGTTCCAGTCCCATCAGAGCAACAGGTCCATCGGTTAGATGGGTGTCGGTATCTCTGGTGGCCAGTCACATGGCTCTGTGCCGCCCCCCCTCCAGACCTGCCCTGATTTGTAGCTACTCTGTGTTTTTTCACTGCCCTGTGCCCCCCGAATGCCTGAGAACGCATTCTGCCTCATTCCCGGCAGTGATTAACGTTTCTCTGGGGACCACAGGCTTGTCCAGGCTGACAGCCATATATTTATCCTGGGGGGTCACGGTCCTGGGCCCTAAATAACAGAATGTACTGTGCCGGGTCCTCGCTCCTCTCCTACCGTCTTGTTTATGAGTAACGGAAGCTGCCGGACACAGGAAAACCTCAACTACAATGCCAAAATACCAAAATATCCCACATAATAGAACACTCAGATCTGACAGTAAACAATATGGGAAACAAATGTTGTCATGGTAACCAGTCTGGTCAGTCCCAACAAGCGGTTCTCTCTTATGAGAGGGTCACAGACCATTGGGGTTTCCATCAGCTTGTTTAAAGGATCGTTCATACCAATTGGTCGCACTTGACTTTTAACTTCATGAGGAACATGAACGATAAACAGACTTTCGACATTTCCGAGAGGTGGAAGTTTCCGGAAGGGCCCATTTGCTCCCCATGATCTGCGTTGGTGCCTTTTTTTAAAGCAGCAGTGACATATTTAAAGATAAATGATTTGTTTCCAATTGGCGAAGATGTGTCTTTATTAGGGGGAAACACTGGACAAACGACAATAAAAAAATCCATAAAAATCAAGAAAATCCTGGTCACATTTGTAGCAGAGTGGAGCAGGCTCAGTCTATATAAAAGCTTCCTTACGTGGGAAAATTGATTACTGTAGTTATGGGGAGTGGGTGTCACGGACCTCTGTCTACTGATCAGAATAATCAATGAGATGTTTTCTCCTGTGTGGGAACAACAGGAATAGGTTTGCAAATTCATCAATTAAAAACCCATAAGTGACTTTTCATAAGTCAATATCTTAATGCAGTTGGATGTAGGTCAGCTCTTCCGTATCGTCCTTACTTTCAGTGTTTACAGAAAGGTCTCCATCGAGATGTTTTCTCTTGATCGTAATGTAGATCAGTTGTCCACAAAGCTCACTGATTTTCCTTTGGCGGAGTTCACATTAGCTGCCATCTGGTGCTTATTACGCATTAATGCGTTGGTGTGGCTTGCTGGCTAATGCAGCACGAATGTTGGAGTTGGTTTCCAAACCGGAATGCATTTCATCAATAGCTTGTAAACTAATGGTTATTAAGGAAAGACCCTGAGTGTAAGAGCCTCAACCATGCATATCTTCTCACCTGCCTGACAAACTATTTTTCAACAGAAGGCTACAACGGCTGATTAATAGATGGTAAACGGTAATTCTCAAGTTGCGCTCATAACACAGCTCGATCCCACGGCATCAGCGCCCATTTGTTAGCCGTTTGCTAGCACACACCCACCGGCAAATGATGTTTTCCCTCTTCAGTGGCAAGATTAAGATAAGTCAAACTCCCACCCGTGGGCAGATCTTTCTGCCTGGACTTTGTAACACAAGTCCGGGGGCGTCTCGTTTCAGGAACACTGGAGACGATCGCAGAATTAGCTCCCAGGTTCTTCGACTGACAGACTGCCTTATGCCACTCCGACCCCCAGCCTTCGTTCGAGGTACACGGATGAGCCTCGTTTGGCTTCCGCAGACAAACTGAAAACAAACTCTCACCCCTGACCTCTGTCCAAATATCGTCCCAGTGTTGTTTTAAGGTATTGTTTTCATACCCAAGCCAGAGAGTCATCATTACTTCAATAATCGGGGCTCCTTCTCAATTACAAACAAACTCTGGAATTAACTAGAGAGGCAGTTGTGTTCAAAGCTTAGGGATCGTATTTGGCATGAACCACGAGGACAAACATTTTGGGGGAACCGTGATTACTTTCTAAATTTCCTACTGTTTTTGCATCTGAATTAAATGAGAAAGGTTTACAGAGACCCGAGCGATCCCCTCGAATCAGCCTCTGGTGTCCGAGTGCTTTCGTTCTTAGTCTTCAGACTGCTGTGGGGACAAAGTCACACTCTCAGATCAGCTGCGGCTCAGGAAGACAAAAGCCCATTTGATAATGAAGCTTTGAAATGACCGACCAAGCAGAGCAGATCAAGGTGAATTATAAAAATGATTAATGATGCAGGCAATTGTAAAGATGTAGAAGTGTAACGTGTAAATGAACAGATGAATATTACATGAAACTAGACATGCTTGACAAAAGACAGCAGCTTTGTGTTACATATTAATTACCAGCAAATTATGACACATTCTGACAGTTGTAACTGGGTGTGTGTTCTGTGATGTAACAGCTGATTTCTCATGTATGACCAGTCGATAAAATGATTTATGGCGACGTCAGATATTTTCCATATGTTTGTTACTTTTTTATATTCCCTGACTCCCTGGACAGTTTACCGCAGTGAATATTATATATGCAGCATATTTGACGCATATTTGTGTCAAACACAATACAGTATGTTTATGTATGCGGCCTTTTGCTCGATGAGTTTTCTGAAATTCAGCACAAGCGCAAATAACCGGAATGTTTTATGTGAACAAAACTGAACAGTTACTGCTTATAGGGGAAGGATTTATCCCAAAAGCAAGGCAACTCATCTCAGTTAAACCAGTATGAAACTAAGACAGTCTGAAATACTGCAGTATGGGACATTTACATTAAATTAATGTAAAGCAGAGTCAGACCATTGCTGGAGCATTTGAAGATTAAGGTCCTTGGTTCCATGATGAAATAATTGTGTTACTCCTGGGATTTAAACCAATGACCTTCTGATAGTCGATACAGCTGCCTAACCCACTGAGCCACACACTGCCCTCATGTGGTCAAACTGAAATGGGCACTGTACTGACCAGGAAAAGGGCAACCGACTGATTACCCTTGTCAGCCGGGGTGACAGGTTTTCAGCAAATGGTTTTAAAAAATCGTCAGCAGATGTATGTTTATTGTAACGCGGTTTGTTAATTGTACGTCAAGCCGTGAGATACCTGCCTAGGCATCATTAAATAACCCAAAACACCAACTGGCAGCTTTTCCCCAGATGGACTTGCGAGATGTTTTTTTAATGTTCCTCAAAGACCAAACCGAACCACGCTCCACAGTGGCTTTTAGGTTCTTGTTACTGTTTTAGGAGGCTCCTAGATGCGGAAGGAGAGTGGCAGTGAGAGTCAGCATTAAGAGTCTTCTAATCTTCCGCTTTCAGAGACAGGCTACGCAGGAGAGCTATTATCAAATGTATTTATAAGGATGTTTAGAGTGAACCCTGTGAGTTGCTGTAGATCTACACTGTAAGGAAAAAAGTACCAATTTGTACCTTTGAGGGTACAATTACTTCACTGAGGCTGGACTCTCACAGTAGCTAGGAAACCTTAGCTGTAGGCAAATAATAACTGACACTTTATTGATTCCCTGGGGAAATTCTCTTTACACCTTCCCCAACTTGTTCTCTGTAGGGAGCTGGGGGTTATGGGTCTTGTTCAAGGACCCACAGATGTGCCAAGGTCAGGCTTGAGCCAGTGACCTTCTGGTCATAAACACAGAAGCTTAGCCCAGTGACCCACATGCTGCTCCCAGAATCTGTGCCCTCAAGCCTAGCTGTAGGTAAGTTCACCTCTTAAGGCACAGAGATGGACTCTAAGGAACATTCTTGCATCGTTTGGGGTATATTAACGTTGCTTGTATGTCGGGGAACAAATCTGAGTGTCTCGCACTATGGGCTGAGGTGCTGTGTTTCTGATCAGAAGGTTGCCGGTTTGAACCCAGCCCCCTCGCATCTGCAGGTCCTTGAGAAAGACCCTTAACCCCCAGATCCCTGGGTGCTGATATGGGTGGCTGCCCTTCACGGCCAGCCTGCTCTCATCTACAGCTGGGGGAGGCATGAAGAGAATTTCCCCACGGGGGTCAATGAAGTATTAATTGTCATTGTTTTTCTGACGGCTTATATTTCGACATCTTCTCTCCCCCCCACGGCCAAGGTGGCTGTTACCCCGCCCTCAGGCTGGCTTCTATATAATTCCGTTATTTGTTAACAGGTTGGTCCACGGAGGTTGAGGGCTTAGCTCTTCACGTGTGTTTAATAAGGCGATTAAAAGCCACAGCTCAGCTGGCCTCCCGCTGCTGGGAGTGGAGCGGGACGTGCCGCGCCCCCCCCAGGTGCTCCGCCAGGCATCGCCGACACCGCCGTCGACCGCTAGCTCAAGCGCTTCTGTTTCGGATTCCCGTCACGGTTACCATGCTATGCCTGACACTGGGGGGGGGGGGGGGTCCTTGCAGACGAAAATGTCCACAGGTTACAGGCCCCCTTCAAAGGAACCTGAATGATGAACAGCTCGTAAATTTACGTAATTATGTAAATCTGGTCTTACGCGAAAAGAGTTAACGCAAAACGGCAACATATGCCTGTAAGTCAGTTTAAGGTGAATACAGTACACCATTGGAAACAAAGTACCAGTTTGTATCTTTAAGGGTACAATTACATATCATTGGGACTGTATCTTCATGGGTCTGCGGATTGTACACTAGGTAAGTATACCTTTTAAGGTACAGAAATGGACTAGATTTTTGCACCATTGAGGTACATTAATGTTATTTGTACCTTGGGGAACAAACCTGTACCAGCACTGTACCCTTTTTTTTATGACAGTATATTAAAAGATTATCTTTTCATATTCTTGGTTTATATGTTTTTTGCTAAAAGGCCTTTTGAATGGTATGAGGGGTAATTCTAACTTATGTAAAATTTGGCTTATATAAGGCTTTGTGGACTGGATTACAGTGGAGAACTGGCTGTATTTAATTTGAGTAGTTATTTCCTGTAGGGCTTGAGTTAACTTGTTGCAGGACAGCAGATCTTCCACACAAAGCAAAGCTGTTGGTCTCTTATAGTCACCAGGACTCCTATGGTCCACTGAGCCTTAAAAAAATCAGGGTGAATTTTTTTTTTTTATACACACAGGATGGGATCATATGCAGTCTTCTCTGTGATTGCTTCCTTTCAAAGTAATTAGAAGCAAAATTGGCTGCGGTTCTGATGAATCATTGTTTTCTGCCACCACCGGGAAAAATGGGGCAAGACTGACAAAACACTAAGAATTTATTCAGAGGGGTGACAGGCATGGAACGGCCTATTTTGGCTGGTGGACGGGGGGGGCAGCGGGTTAATCCAAGGGCCTTGCTAATGTAGAGTTATGGTCTGGCTGGAGTGGCTGTTAATGAAATCGCTCTCCCACTGCACTGAGCGCGACTCTTTTATCTACATAAATATACACAAGGCGCGTCGAAAGGTGAGCGGACGTTGCCCCGGCAACACAAACCCATCTGCTGAGGTGAAAACGGCCGGCACGCCTGGGGTTCATCATCGGAATTTATAACCCGTGTTAGAGGAGCGAAAAATGCAATTCTGCGGCATTCGATACGGGTCCCTGCAACCCTTTGTACCGGACTGTTGACGTTTGACGATTCATTACCCTGAGGACAGTGATTAATGCCACTGCCGTTAATTTCCCTGGAGCCTCTACCTCAGATGGCCCTGATTGCTGAAATAGTTTTTTAAAGATAGTAACGAGCAATAGCCCTGACATTTCAGCAATGATGATGTTTGACTGTGAAAATTTCGGGGGCAGACTGACAAACGTTTAATCTCCCAGGGTTTGTCGAGCGCTGGTTTGGCTTGTTCTGCTTCACTAGAGGTCAACAGGCCCCGTCAGACGGGGGGTCAGTCAGGGCTGCTATAAGCCCCTCTTGTTCCTCCTTGGATCACACGTTTTCCATTCTACCGCTCACCCATACAGCATCCAAACCTTTTCATGCCTGCAGTATGTACTGAGTCACATGATTCACGCACACAAATATATGCAGAGTGGGCTAGAGGGCTATAAAAAAAAATCAAAATACCATCATGGCCATAAAACACAGCAATTGCCATTGCTTGGTATGGTTGCCATGGATACACATCAGGCTTGGTGGAGCTGCTCTTGGAGGGTCAGTTTCAAAATGCTCTAGGCTGAAGCCCTTCTCTCTATGGCAACCATTTCAGCCCATAATCCCAAAGATATACATCATTTCTCCCAATGAAGCTGGCCATCAGATTCCAGCAGAAATGCAGTGCTGGCAGGCAGCAAAGGCACTGGATAATCCAGAAAGATGCAGAGATGGACAGAAGGGATGCAGTTTGTCAAGCTATGGAAAGTACGGCCAAGAGAGAAAAGCCAGTCAGAGGTGCCAGATGCCAAGGTGTCTTTCTCTCTTTTGTTAGCATGGTTCCCTTTCCACTGCCAGGAAAATTATACCAGGGAAATTATATACTTTTCAGCTATTTGCATAATTTCAGCAGCTTCAATGGGTGTTTCCTGAAAATGCTATTAAAAACCAAGTATAACTGAAGAAGGAAGTAGCCTCTACCACGTGTGGTCAGCATGAGGCCACGGGTCTTCCCTGACTGGGCCATGGGCAGAAACGAGTTATGAGTGGCCAGGAAACTGGGTATCAGTGGGGCGAGGATGAAAAGAACGTGATCCTGATGGTGATACGCCATAAAAGCACACCTGGAGGTTAATGAAACTGTGTGTCAAAGTCTGTTCCTCTTCAGAGAAGGAACCAGATCCTTGACTTAAGCCTATTTTTCTTTACCCTGCCAACACTGTTACTTGGTGTTACTTGCCATCTTATTTCCCTCCGAAGGAATTAAAAAGTCACAGCTAATTCCTTTGGCCGATATAAACGAGCACATTCTCTGTCTTTCTGCGGCTTGTGATAGTTTGCTTTTAGATTGTGGCAGCAGGAGACGGGCTGGTGAGAATGATGGCTGAGGGCATGCCAGACAGATGGAAGGCAAACACTGAGCACTGTCCTGCCACACGTTCCTCCAAAAGCAGCCTACACGAGGAATAAAGAATCCACAGCTACAAAAAAAAACCTGAAACAGGAGAATCCACAGTAGCCATTTCTACATATATGCATTTATTTCTATCTAGCAAACTCTTTTATCCAAAGTAACATACAGTTGCAGCTCCCAGTGACGGCCCAGGTACAGGGAAAGCAGGACTAGAGCAGGAGCGACACAACAACATCTAACAAAGCGAGAATCTAATAAGACTGCTATTCAATGGCCATGAAGTGCATTAAGCACATTCAGGGAATGTAAAGAGGGATCAGGCTAGCAGAGTTCCCGGAAAAGTCCTTTACTGGATAAGCATCTGGAAGACAGATGGACGGGATCTCCACATATGCACTTTGTTCCATGCTAAGGTCTGATTAAATTCCTGGGTTCCTTACATTGAAGTGCTATGCTACATCCTCCTCCAACTTATATTTGCGTTAGGATTATGGTGAGATAAACTTCATCTCATTGAATAAACTTTTCAGTTCCTGTTCATGCAAACAAACGTCACTCACGATAAAGTGATAAAGTGAAGCTGCTGTTTCTTCAGCACATTTTTATTTAGCTAAACGTCAGTCCACCTCCTGCGATTAGGTTATGCGTAATTTTTCCACCCTTTTTTACGGTGGCTGAGAAGGTCAAATCAAATTAACATTGCATAAAACAAATTAACATTTCATAAAACAATATTACAAAAATAAAAACAAATTTACAATATGCAAAACACTTTTACCAAATAAAACAAATGTACAATATGCAAAATTCTTTTACCAGTCCCAAAACCAATTTACCATGGTGAAAACAAATTTACAACACGCGAAACACTTTTACTAATCACTGACAAAAATTTACAAGCGGAGAATCACACGGAAAAGATAGGTAAGATACAGAGGAAGTTTGTGTCGTGTCAGTCAAACAGTTTCGCCGGGTGAAGTAAACGGAATGGGAGACGTGATGTTTTGCCCGTTTTTGGGGAATTATTACAGCCAACTGGCTCGCTTTTGTGTTTCCTGAGGGAAATGTCACCACGGTTAAGTTAGCCTCATATATTCGATATTCAATATTTCTGGCTTTAATAACTTTTAACGGAAGTAAGGTGGAGCGTTTTTAATGACAGAATTGTGATGCCCAGTACACAGACAACGATGCACACCGATTTTTTGCGCTTTAAACCATTTCGTGATTTGTGCAAAATCGTGTTAATAGCTAACATTATAAGTCCTTTCAGCTGTAATGACGTGGTGGTTTAGCATTTTGGGCTCATGGCGACTGATGCACACCCCTGTGTTTCCCAGATTGCTTTACGTACGAATTTTAATTAATTTTTGAACGTTCGAATGTGTCCGTACAATGTGCAATGGGACAATACGTGAATGCGTTAATAACTTTAAAACTAGACAATACAGGTACATCTATAGTTTAGTGTGCTTTGATCAGTGGGCTACAGGGAACTATGTACACCATTTGGATTTTCAGAATAACGTTCTCTCTAACAGTTATTAATTAATACATTATATCCAAATTATATGCCATGGGAGCGAAGTGGCTCACATTTAGCAGCCTGCGCAGGTTACCACCATCTGGTCTTGGTCGGGGGAACAGGCTGCATGAGTGAGGTGACCAAGAGTGGTTTCTCAGTCTCCTATTGGCTACACTGTGACCCAAACAGCACACATAGACACTGAAACAGATCACGGATCACAAGTTCATTTACAGTATGAGACAGACCAGTTATCCCATTGAGGACCACGATACCGATCACTTGGGAAGGGAGGATAGATGGTGCCAAAAGAAAGAACAAAATAAAACTAGTCCTAATTCCCTTAACGCACCCCCTCAAAGGCTAAGCTAACCCTCCATAACATACAGGGATCAGCACTCACCTTCTAACCTGGCCTGTTTAACAGAGTATAATCCTAGGGGCCATGTGTAGATGCGTGCACATCTAACCTACCTTCCATAACCTTAAGGATTAATAAGGCATTAATAAAACATGACATCGGGTAATGAGAGTGAGTGTTTTCTAGGTTAAAAATCCAGATTAAAAAAGAACGGAAGAAGAGGATGCAAGGACGACAGCATGGGAAAACCAAGTGTCAAGGGCTGAGCAAAGTACAGGAAGCCCTGCCCACATCATTAATGCCATCCCACTGATTGGTCCAACTTCCAGTACACAACTGAAGGGGAAACCTGGCAGTTCCACTACACCAAACACCCCCCTTGAACATAAGAGGCCATACAATTACAACTCATGGAAAACCAAACAATGGCCCCATTTAGGCTCTGTCCATAATGCCACCCCCACAAATGCTTTTTGTCAAACCGACTCATAGAGTAGAAAACAAAACAAAAAAGACAGCGTCCCGTGGAGGAAGGCATGACTTTCCACATGTTGTTTAACATCAGTAAATTCCCATGAGTAGTACAGACTTAGTTAATGAGCTGTTATGGAAACCATCATGTTCAAGGCAACGCAGGGATTAACCAATCACATCATGGGGGCCTTTTCTGCTTTTCCTTGATACAGCCAATAAGTAGGCTCGATTCTGATGGGCCC
Source organism: Stomatorhinus walkeri (assembly GCA_026784285.1). Taxonomy (NCBI): domain Eukaryota; kingdom Metazoa; phylum Chordata; class Actinopteri; order Osteoglossiformes; family Mormyridae; genus Stomatorhinus; species Stomatorhinus walkeri. Next base: position 4,200,251 of record JAODUD010000041.1, on the reverse strand, counting down.
AGGAGAGCCTGGAGCTTTGACAGGCATAGAACATGTGAAACTGGGACTCTGCCCAGTATTGGAAGCTGGGGAGTATCTCGAAATTCTGGGCCCCCTGACAAAATGTCACCTCTTTATTTAACCATTACTTTTTCCAGCCAAGAACAATTTCTAATTTACATTGATAGCCTTGGCTCACCCCATCCAATTTTACGTATAGTTATAACACATTCAAGGGCCCCTGTAAAGTGCTGGGGCCCCTGAGTCTGCCGGGGTATCCATGCCCCTACTGCGCCCCTGGGTAGGGCCCCTGTAAAGTGCTGGGGCCCCTGAATCTGCCGGGGTATCCATGCCCCTACTGCGCCCATGGGTAAGGACCCTGTAACGTGCTGGACCCCTGAATCTGCCGGGGTATCCATGCCCCTACTGCGCCCCTGGGTAGGGCCCCTGTAAAGTGCTGTACCCCCTGAATCTGCCAGGGCATCCGTACCCCTACTGCGCCCTTGGGTAAGGAGCCTATAAAGTGCTGGACCCCTGAATCTGCCGGGGTATCCGTGCCCCTACTGCGCCCCTGGGTAAGCACCATGTAAAGTGCTGGACCCCCTGAATCTGCCGGGGTATCCATGCCCCTACTGCGCCCCTGGGTAAGGACCATGTAAAGTGCTGGACCCCCTGAATCTAACAGGGTATCCATGCCCCTACTGCGCCCCTGGGTAAGGACAATGTAAAGTGCTGGACCCCCTGAATCTAACAGGGTATCCATGCCCCTACTGCGCCCCTGGGTAAGGACCATGTAAAGTGCTGGACCCCCTGAATCTAACAGGGTATCC
>JAODUD010000041.1:4129712-4142316 GCA_026784285.1 Stomatorhinus walkeri | reverse complement strand
GTTCTCTTTGCTGGGGTGGGGGGGGGGGGATTGGTTTCTGTGTTTTTCACATGCCCTTGCTCTGCCCCCCACCTGTATATATCAAAATGACAACAGAACTGCCAGTGGGCCCTGTCCCGGGCTGACCGTGCTCCCCCAACTTCAGTGGGTCAGATGCTGCCTCCTTCCCAAGTGTAGGAGGATGGCGGGCAAGGCAGACACTGTGCAGGCCCACCTAGCGCACTCCATAAATTACTGACCCCCCCCATTGGTTCACAGGGGCTAAGTGACAGCAGACTGACAGGCGTGTGGACGAATGACGGGACAACTGCCATCCGTTCTCACCTGCCTGGCCGATAAGAACCGGCTTAGTGTTGACAGATTAATTTAGACTGCAAAAAAGAAAAAAGGAACCACTAGCCATATACTTTCTACAACAGTATCATTCTTTCACCATATTATTTTTTTAGAATATAAATACTGTGTGTTGTAATTGCTAATGTACCATATGCGCTGCAAAATAGTTTACAAAAAAAAAATCCGAGAGAAAAAAAAACGCACAAAACACTTCGGCCAGAATTTGCCATGGCCGATTACGTAAACATTGTCAGTCTGGGGTGTCGCATCAATCACGCTTTGTCAGGCTCGGGCGAATGTTGTTGAAGATATCCTGGAGACTCTCACGAGAACGCTGTGAATTCATCTCAGTCAGACTGAGGACACTATTACCCATACGCACTTCATAACCCAAGCATTAATAAACAGCTCCAAACGAGATGAGATTCCTCAGAAGATCAAGATAAAAGACAACGAGAGGAGGGTGAGGAAGAGAAGCCAGCACGTCTGCGTTCGGCATCTGTGATGACAGCTTGGCGTGGAGTGAATCATCGTCTCCCTGATTCAAACCCGGACGCTCTTGGAAGGTGCGGTCACCTTATACACCCGACGTCCATAACGATACCAAAGTTCATTCAGTGCCCCGGAATACTGGAAATGTGGGTTAAATTCAGGGATTTGCTCGCTTCTGTGATCATGGCGCTGGTTTCTTTGAGGGGGAACTTCATGGAAGGCCAGATAAGGTCACACGCAAACACACACCCTCTTCGTCCTTGTGGTGGGAACCCCACGGCAAATTCTGAGCAGTTCATCAGAGTGTTACTGTGACTGGCTTACTGCCGCAGTGAAGACAGCATGAATTTGGAAGATCACGCTATACATTCATTGCCAGATTACCGCTTTATGGCTCCGCTCCAGCGCTAACGTCCAACTATCGGCGCTTGCATTAGGGCTGCTGAGCAGATAACAATGTTTGGAGGTTAAATACAATAAAAGGAAACACATTTCAGTTCAGGGAAATTAAAGAACTGAATATTGGTCGTCATTTATGAATACAATGAAATGTATTAATATACTGTATGTCACCCCAACTGTACTGAATTAGTGGTTAAGGAGTATGGATGGATAAATGGATGGATCGTACTGGTGGGTTTTTCCAGACTGAATCCATCAATTTTCAAGATAATCAGGGGGAATGTGTGATTACTGGAGATGTTTGAAAGAAAAAAATAAACAATTTTTTTTTTACAAACTTAAACCTTTACTAAAAATGTGAATCTTCACACCAAAGATGGACTCAAAAAGCATTAAGACATAAAAACAATGTCTATCAGTAAAATTTGATTGATAGACCTCCCTGACGTTGCCTGAGAAGGACCAGGCAGACGCGCCCGCATGAGACAGGGGCTCGAGGCGCACGGGGCTCGGCGTGGATTCGGATGAGCGGTAGGCTGCATCATGGACGGGGGGCCCATGCGCGAATGAGACGGGGATGTCCAGAGCGATGACGAGCACAGTCTTGTTTTGACTAAAGCGTATTGTAGCCCCCCCCCCACCTCCCCATTTCCAGCCGCCAGTCACGCCACATGGCATTACTTATTTCAGATATGACAGCCATCAGCAGCATCCCTCCCCCCCACTGACAAGGTCGAGGTCAATAGCGTCTGTTGTGTCGGCACAAGGGGCTCAAGAAGACACTGTACCGTGACCCGGCATGCCCGGCTGCGCCCGCTAACCACGCGGGCCAGGCCTTACTCTCACCGAGTCTGGGTTTCTTACGCAATTATCCCTGCCGCGTCCTTGGCTGCTAAGCCTGTCGTTTCGTCGTGGATGCCGTTTCTAAATTACATCCAAGAAGGTTGGCTTCGGCGTCTGCGAATTCTTCAACAAGCAAAAAGAGAATAAAAGAAAGAAGGGATTAAAGACGAATGCAAGCCATATATATGCTATAAGGTCTTCTGTAACTAGCTGCAGCTGTTTCCTGTGGACTTTTCTGGTATATTATTGTTGAACCTGTTCAAGTTCTGGAGAAATGAAACTCTTGACAAATCTGATTCTTCATCAAGGGATTTGCGTGCGTTCTGGATGGGCTGAGGTTCAGAAGCTGTCCGGGATGCTTCACGGGTATCCAATGGGCCGAAGAACCGAGATGGATTGCAAGGCTTCAGGAAGGCCTGTCGCTTTAATGGATGATGCTGTTGAAAGTCACCCCAAAGAGCAGGCTGGGAGATACAGAGTCTGACACCAGAGCTGTGACCCCCGCAACCCCCCCCTCCCACAGAGACGACGAAAGGCGGGACAAGCCGTGCCTTCTCCTGCAGCTCCAGCTTCCCAGTGGAAGTCCTGCTGCTTGAAGACCAGCCCGTGAGTTGGACAGGTACCCCTTCTGAATCGGACCTCCTCACGGAAACAGGACTGCGGCTGGAGAACAGCAAGCAGAGTCTATTCTGGAGGAAGTGGTCGTCACGGTTACAAAATGGCGGGAGATGTAAGGGTGTAGAAATAAGGGAAGCTTTTCCAAGAAGAAGGGTTCCTAATGGGATTCCAATGGAGCAGCTGGTACACACAGGCCCGGCCCGGCCCAGCCCCCTGAGGCTCCTCAGATGATGGTCCATTGAGAAGAACAACAGGGTTTGTTTTGTCTCACATGTCCTGTCCTGCAAAGCCAATTCGCTCGCCATTGCGTCCCAGACCCTGGACTTTCCACGGCTGGGCTGTCAGTGGGCTTGTCCGAGCGAATCGGAAAACCAGAGTCCCGAGTCAGACCGGGCATACGGATTGGGTCCGGAGGAAGACTAAGGAAAGAGGTAGGGAGCTCGCACCTGGGTACACATCCATGTCTCATGGTGGCTGCTTGATGCAGAAATTGCTTCCAGAGCTGCAGAAATGTCTGGTTTTCACAGGTGTGGGGGCACCCTCACATACCAGTATGACAAAGTCATGCAGCCAATGGTATACCTCACTTTCCAAGTTTAAAATGAGTCATATAACTGCTTCTTCAGTCTAGACGTGACTTCTCTGCATATGAAGAGATGAAAGAGACTTATTTCCCTTTATGAAAAGTACATATGTGACAGACCAGCACAAGAAAACTGCAAAGGAATGCAGCACAGGAGCGTATGACTGATTAGATAGAAAACAAACACAAAGGAGTAGCCGTCTAAACCTACTTATCCATATTTCACTAGAGCTTTGTTAATCAGTGTCCATAAATCACAGCTATAGCCTAAAATGCTTTTAATGTTGAGCTAAATATAACAATAACGAAAATAACAATTAAAGAATTAAACTTTGTCAGATACCAAACTACAGCGAAGTCTGAATAGGACTCGAAGTGAAAATACCATGTTTTGGCGGGACGGTTCCCTCTGCAGGCCTTACCTCCAGCATCGTCATCGCTCCTTCAACCTAACGACCTCTTGCTTATCGTTATTAACTTGTCAAAGGAAATTGCTGCGGGCTGGAGTTTATTTATACCCGCTGGGGTTGCGCTGCGGGGTCAGCCTTGGAGCACGAAATACAACTTGACCAACGCGGACGCAAGACCCGAGAAATCGGAGTCCGGATCTGCCCATCATGCCCCCCCAGCTGGACAAGGAATCTGATGTATTATTAAAACCTCAAACACTACGTGACACATAACATGAAGATAAGTCGTTATATACCCTTGATTAATGTTATTGTGAATTATTTAAGAAAGCGTCGGGTTAAATCACTGGACAAATCAGTAAGATCCGCTATAGGCGCATTAAGGCAGAGCACGCGCTGTAAATATGTCGTGATGTAAAGCAGCCGAGCATGCCGCTAAATAAAATACCTTTGAAGGGACGCATGAAGTAAACTTCCTGCTTTCCTGCGCGCCTGCCTTCAAGGTCCACAGCATTGTAAGTGTTTGTGACTTGGTAGTTCATAACTTATTGCAGTGACATCACCTCTGAAAATAGGAGTCTTTATCACATTGTAGTGTATTGCAGGAAGAAGCCGGAGTTGATTATGTCTGGCACACGACAAACAAAGAGAGGGCGGGGAGACAGGGACAAATGCCACGTTTCTGAGTCCGTCTCCGATGGAGGCTGTGACGGGGCCGTGGCGCATTCCTGCCCGGCGCTGTCACCTCCCGGCGCTCCGCTGGCGTTTCTCATGGGACTGTCGCAGCCTGGCCAGCGATCGGGCTCCACGCTTCCTTCCCCCAGCCTTTGTTGGCTCGCTGTGTGGCTTTGGCAGGTGTGTTTTCTGCGCCTAGGACTGTCTGTGATTCACGGCAGTTTGAATGCGAGGAAAGGACAAAAGGGGGTGGGGGTTACCCCGGCGAGACGTGCATGCGACACATCTGTGACGGCCCTGCAATGTGGATAAACTGAATGACAGGAAAGGCGGAAAAAACTGGTCCTGGATGATGTTGTTTGTTAATAAGCCAGTGATGCATAAATCTATTTCAGTAACGAATGATTGTAAGTTGCAGTGAGTTAATGAGAGAGGAACGGCGTGATTTCTATTTTGATGGCATGAAGCACTTCCACCCTGCTGCTGGAGAAAAACGTCAATTGTATTACACGATTCACAAATATGCATCCACCCATCCATCCATCTCCTAGTCAGTGTCGCGTTACACGAACTAAACGAAAGTTTATTGCATCTGTCACCTTTTGACTAAACGTGCTTAAATATTATCGTACGTCTCATGATCGCCAATGCCACATAAGCCTTTCACATATGCCTGTATAAAAACGTTTAATTACTGTAGCCTACTATGAAGCTGAGATATTCTCTGAGCGTTTCTTTTAGACCATTTCATGCTTCTTCAGTCCTAATATTGAAGTAAAAAAAAAAACAAAAACGGACGAATGCTTAAGAAGGCCGTGTGCGCCACCTAGTGTGGATTTTTTTATAACTGCCAGGGACTCTGCCTAAGAACTCAGAATCACGTCACGTTTTAAATATATGCTGTCAGAAAGTTCGTATTCAATCAAATAAATCGCTGTGGTACTTTTATACTAAATTAAGAAAGAAAAAAAGTGCTCCTCTATGTATGCTGTATATTGCTTTAGTGAGTTCAAATGTCTGCAAAGCCCAAATAATGAGCTAGGACTGGTAGCAGCCTAAATCTATACTTATTCTGGCACAAAAAGTTACGTAGAAAAATGTTTAAAAATGTTTATTATATGGGTATTTTCAGACAGAAAAGGCTCTAATAGGTATTTATATAATGGTGTGGTTTATAAATCGTATTTTATTTATACATAACGCAAAAAATGGAATGGAAAAAGTGTAAGTGATTTTTACAACAGTGAAAAGGGGATGGAAACGAAGCGGGAATTTTTGCTGAACACATAGCCGTACATTGTCGTCGCTTCTCTTTTGTGTAGTTTTTCCAGAACAAATCGGACAATGATCAGCGTACAAGGCGACAGAAGACATTTCCTCCCGGCCAAGTCACATTGTATTTCATTGTGGGAAAATTATAAAAGGCCTATTGAAAAGATACCTAGGCATATGTATTGTATAAGCCTATAGAAAAAATATAAAGTTAAACATTTTGGTATGATCTCAGTATCATTTGTTGGCGCTGCATGAAAGTTTACTCGCCACTTCCTTGTTAATCGTCTCGTTATCGGGAATTGAACCCTGATCTTTAAAAGCTGACCGCGGTTAAATTAGCCTCATATTCGATATTCAGTTTTCAGGCTTTAATATCTTTTAATGGAAATGAGATATATACATTTCAGAACACCCCGAGTTTTCTGTAAGAATCCACTCAAGACGCAAAATGCTTAAAATCGATAATAGTTTTCATTTAAGGGTGTACATACTTATGCAACTTATTGCAGAATTTTTATTTCCCCCCCTAACAGATTTGTTTGTTTTTCAGTTGAATTGTGTCACATTAAACTTGGGAAAGTTTTAAGATGATTTATCGTGGTCTCGTTTTATTTACATGACAAAAACATGGCATATTAACAGGGGTGTACACTTTTTATATCTCCACTGTGTAGGTCTACATTTTGGCCTCATGGAAAATCTAAACCCCACTTCACGGCTCACAATAAAACCTAAAAATGACCATTTGTTTTTGGCATTCGTCATTCAAAGCGCACTGGCCCTGCAGGCGAGGCAGAGGACACCTCTGCGGGGATGTGATTGATCCTCAAGAAAAGCACACATATGTACTCGCGCTGTTTGTCCTCCGCTTTATCAGCAATCGGCACATGTTGCGCCCAAACACTTCTTTTGCCCCAGTACGGGGAGCCATTTGCCCCCCTACGACCGCGGCTGACGTTTACCCAGCATCCGCTTTACCGTCATCTGCTCTTCTGTGTCCGAGAGACCTTTAGGTGGATTACAGAAAATGAAAATATCCGTAATAGACTTTTAGACCTAGGTGAAACAATTTTTAGAGCAGTGGACAAAGAATATTGTTGTTAGATATTAATATGACAAATTTGAATGCACTTATGTATGGTAAATTTTACACAATAGGATGGTATATTGGCCTATATTACATATTTCCAAATATTATTTCACACATGGCGCCTTAGAGGAACCTTTTTCCAGTGTAACTCTGGGATTCTCCATGAAAATATCTATCATGTGCGTGTAATTGTGGGATTAACCAAAATAAGCAGAAGGTGGATGGATAAAAATATGTTCTTATAGGCCTATTTAAGGAACGTGGACTATTGATAACGTGTAGTAATTGTGGTCGGGTGTATCTTAAACTGGTGAACGTCGCCCAGCGCAATGTCTAATCAGATTAGTGTATATTAAGATAAATCACATTCCGTGCAGTAAATGTATCATGTGGAGGGCCATCGGTTTTGTCAACAGTGATCAGGATTTTGCATAACCCCTTTATCTCGTAGCCAGTTTCGCGGTCACGCCGAGCTCTGTCCACGGTTCTGAAACCCGATGCAGGTCATCGCTGAGAATAGTTTGCTCTTGTTTGTCGTGGTAAATGTGCCAATTGATGTCACCCTCAAGTGGAAAATACCCCTTTTGAACGGGGCAGCGACCTCACTAATCCTGTCCATCAACATTTTGTTCACACCCCTGACGAGCATGATTGACGATAACCCGTCGCTTGTTTAAAAGAGACTGAATAGATCACTACCTTGATATCATTTAGCCATTAATCTTCTCAAGGATTGCCAGGGGCAGCTGTGGTATCATGGAGACGAGAAAATGCATGTTTAGACGGGTAATAATGAGTATATCTTTGTTTTCATTTGCGTCAGAGATCTAGTTTTTTTGTTTACATTGCTTTTTCGGTAAGGGGACTGGTGGCATACTGATAACAGACATGGAATTCTGCAGAAATCAGTACTCAGTGTCCTTATAAATGTCCAGCTGATGTCGTCATGGGGAAGGACAGACAGCCGATCTACTTTGTAACATTCAATTCTGAAGCAACTCCTCTGTGCTTCTCCGGTGTAATTTTCATAAACTGTATTTGATTTTGCATATATGACTTAAGAGGAACACCGAATAAATAATTATTTTACAGTCGTTGAATAATCTTTTTACCACAAAGCAGTCCTTTAAACAATACGTTAATAAATGTCTAAATAACGGGTCTTTCCACGAACAATTGATAATATTACAAATAATGGAAACATGTCTGCAAACGGCTGCGCATGTTCCCTTGGATAACAAAAGCTGGATTTCTGGATAGGGTAACTCCCGCTTTGCTTTTAAGTACCGCGATCAACACAAAATATGTTATCTTGTCAAAAGGAGGGATTGCCCTTTTGCATTGGTTTTATTAGAGCGCTATAGGCCTATATGCAAAACGTGTTAAATTTATGGAGCTTTAAAAGTCCCCATTGTCCCGGTCGGTGTCAGCGCAGGATTAAGAGCTAGACGCACCACAGACTCCCGAAGACCAGAGGCCACCCGCCGCTAGGATGTTACTGCGGCTCTGCTACGTCCTGTCACTGTTAATGAGGTCGGCGTTCTGCCCCAGGGTGTCTTTGCTGGCGCTCCCCCCGGAGCCAGAACGGGCCGTGGTCTCGCAGGCGTTGAAGAGGTTGCACGAAATATTTAATATTGGAGACAAGCCGCAGAACTACCTGCCGCACAAAAAGCCGCCCCAGTTTATGGTGGATTTGTTCAACGCAGTGGCGGATCACAATGGCGTGACAAGAAACCCGAGGATTTTGGAGGGAAACGTGGTTCGAAGTTTCGAAGACAGAGGTGCGTTTCATAAGATTCGAACCAGGCTTCAGCACTTTATACGTCCTTTATAGATAACCGGTTACACATTTTAAAGGTCATTTTTTTATTCGCAGTTTACTTCGATCGGAAATTTCATTTCTTCAACTTGTCGTCGTTCAGCAAGAGCGAGAGAATGATTAAAGCGGAATTCCGCATGTTCAGGTGCAAGCGGAATTTTTTTACTGGAAAGTCATATAGTGCACATTTTTATAGAGTAAGTATAGGCATCATCTATTTGAACCACCAACATATTTGAACAGTTCTGTTTTATTATTTGTTTTTTTTTTCATTTATTTGCTTAATTGATTCATTAATTAGGTCGACGTTTATGAAGTCCCAGAAAACAGGATGTCATCTTGGCAAGGAGACCTGATAAGTTCACGGTTTTTGCCTCTATACAACCAAGGATGGGAAGTGTTCAATGTTACAAAAACTGTAAGACCACATTCTTTGTATTACTGCCAATTTTGGCTCAGTATGATTGTCACTAGGCTACTACACAATACAGTTAGCAGTCGGGCTGACGCAGTTGTTAGCACTGTTGCCTCTGGGACTAAGGTCCAAGTCCTCACCCTGGCTCCATGTTGTCCCCGTCTTGTCATGGGGTTTCCACGAGGTTAAGTAGAGTTACCAAATTTCCCGCACGTGCGAGTGAATTGGGTGTGTTTGTGTGTGTGCGCGCGCGCCCTGCCATTCTGGGTTGATCCCCGCCTTAGTAGTTTCCCGATAGGCTCTAGACCCCCCGCGACCATAAACAGGACGAGTGGTTAAAAAATATGGATGGATGTGACTGGTAGACACTAATTACTTAAATATTGCTGTTCAACATCAAATGATGTCATAGTGATTCCTCCATAGGGCGCGACCATCGACATTTTATTGTGCTTCTGCGTCAAAACATGTTCTGTATGCGAACCAGTTTAATTTCTTCGTTTTTTGACCCACTACAGGTTTCAAAGTGGATTCACAACAATGACACAAATAAAGGATTTTTAGTGGTTATAACTTTACCGTCCGGAAAACTTATCGAATCCCAAGTGGCCAGTGGCAGCGAGGGCAAAAAATCTTATTTGGTCATTTTCTCGGATGACGGCAGAAGAGGGTCAAACGTGAATCAGGCGCCCCCTCACGGTAAACCGTCTGTAACAGCCAGAGACCGTGGTCATGATTGTCAAACATCGGTCAAGTTTTTTTGTTCATGAATGGAATGCCAAACCTTTTTGAATTTGCATTTAGAACTGCAGACTCGACTAGCCGCAACCTAGACATGGGTCTGATTTTTTATTATACTTTTTTGTCTTTTTAGAGCCTGGAAAGTCACCGGCAGCGGAGGAATTCAGCAACGAGAAACATCCAGAGAACAAGAGGCGGAAGACGCGGGCAGCGCCATACTACACCAAATGGCAGATGACGTGTCAAAGGCAGCCTTTGTACGTGGACTTCGAGAAAATCGGCTGGTCGGGTTGGATCATTTCTCCTCGGGGTTACGACGCATACCACTGCAAGGGGTCGTGTCCGTTTCCGCTAGGCGAGAGTCTCAGAGCCACGAACCACGCCACTGTGCAGTCCATCGTGAACGCGCTGAAGCTGTCCCCTGACGTGCACGCGCCGTGCTGCGTGCCCGACAAACTCCATTCGATCAGCCTGCTGTATTTCGACGACGAGGAGAATGTGGTTCTCAAGCAGTACAACGATATGGTGGTGGTCAGCTGTGGCTGCCACTAACCAGGAGGGCGAGTCTTGCAATGTGAATCGCTATCTAAAGAGCTATTTTAAACAACCTTTGAGTAGAACCACACCTTATATGAATAGTCACACACTGTATATGGAAATTGCCCTATTTTTGTGGAATAAAAATTGCCGCTTGAGATATAGGCTACTGTGGGTCAGTTCAAAACAGCCTCCAATGTACTATTCTGCATGGGCGGAATTGGGAGGGGGGCCGAACAACTTTGGGCGCCGCATTAGGGGGGGGGTTGCTGATCTCATTACAGAATACATAGATCGAAATATGCACTCCATTCATATGACAATTTATGTTAAAGCGTTATAATCTGTCTAAAATTTGGCCGGTCAATCCATCATCATTATTAAATTATTGATGCGTCGTCGTCTTTCAGTCGCTCTCTAAAAATAGCGGGAATGGCACGCTGGGGGGGCTCGCTCTACCCTGGTCAGCCTAGGGACCCCAGAGAAGTTAGTTCGCCCTCCCGTGCCCGGTTTTCCTTTTGATGGTGCTCTGGAATTTAGCGTCTACTTGCCCCCGACAGGCGTACACAAACACACATGCAAGTTGTGGTTGACCCATTCACAAATTAAAAATAAAAATCTACATAGGTCACAGATATTGCTTGGGGGTATTAAGTCTCTCTTAGGGGTATAGCTAAAACACTCGAAACCCCTCACTGGCGCTGCTTCTGTCAAACGACATCAATACCGACGTTATACCATGAAGAGCGCCCACCAGCCATTCGGCAATCACCCACACTTATCTGTTTAGTTTAATGCTAAGGGTAAAACTGACATACTACAATATGCCCTCAAAACACCCTAACGCCTCCTGGCTTGAGGCTGGTCGCTCATCCTGCGAGAACCACCTCGATCGCTTTAAAGAGAGAGGTACACATCAGAAAGGAAAATGTGATGAGATCTTCCCCCATACAATTGGGAGGAATTAAAGACAAAGCTAACATACATTCAAGGATGAACATAACTGGTACGCAAGTACGTGTTCCCCTTTAAAAACGATACGTGCGACAATCGATTGTGGAAACAGTGTAAATGCGCACTTGCATTTGCGCTCATATGAAAACAAAATGATTAATTCTAATCTTTATATGCTAACTCCACTTCATCTGCGGTATACAGGTTAAAGTGCAAGGTCTTTTCCTTGTCAAAGCAGCGCAAATGCATATATAATAAGTACGCATATCCGCTTTTACAAACAACGAAACCTCTGCCTAATAGCGACTTCTGGACCACAACCCTAAACAGTTGCGAGCGGCACCCTCACATCTCGCAAAAAAATCTGTTTAATAAAATTTAAAAAAAAAAAAAAAAAAAAAAAAAAAAAAAAAAAAAAAAAAAAAAAAAAAAAAAAAAATCGCTGTACAAATTGCTTAGTTAGATCACTCGCCTCTCATACATCCGACTTCGAAGCCACCGAAGTTCCCTTTTAAACCTTCCAAACTGGGCGGTCCTGCGCGCCCCTAAACTACTCACACGTGCAGCCAGATGTAGGTGTTAATCCTACAATATTACAAGTCAAAAAACGGTAAGGATACAATACAAAATGTCATGAATAATTATTAATGAATATTTACATATTCATTAATGGGCTCACATAATTTTAAGCATTCATTCCCAAGTCAGGCTACAAGAATGTGTAAATAGGAAGTCAGCCAATTAAAGTCAAGCCGCATGTTGTAAACTGGTACCAATTACGATGGGTTCATAAAATTAATATTTAAAAATGTGTATTTTTCAGGCGTTGCTTACCTTATTTGGGCTTTCTCCGATCTTGTCAAATCGCCGAGACAATGCTTACACTTTCTGCTAATTTCCCGAAGCTTGCGAAATTTAGTAAAAATGATACAAACCAGATATTTCCGCTAGTGGGCGCCAATCCAATGACTACAGTATAATTCAGCCGCCGATGGAAAATGAAGACAGAACATCAGTGCTGTTGAGGATAAGTTAATAAAGCAGTTCCTATATGAAGGGGTATTATGAATTATTTTATTGGAATGGTTTTTACATGACAGGCTCCAGTTAGAAGATGGATGGAAGAATGGATGACTGTTTTATTTTTCAAAATATTCTTATGCATAAAACTTTGTTTCAATAAATATCCCTGCTTTATCTGTTAGTTAAAGACCTGCATTACACTTTATTTAAATAATTACATCTTCAACATTTCTACTTTACAGACGCTATAATAGAAGTTTGCAATTCTCGACATTCTTAACATTCTTTAATAAAATGCTACATTGTCATTCTTTACATTTTAAAATATTCTTTCTCATATGGCTATAAATATTAAAGAACGATATTGATATTTGATCACTTATATGGAGAT
>JAODUD010000041.1:4085279-4095477 GCA_026784285.1 Stomatorhinus walkeri | reverse complement strand
GTGCTTATATATTAATTTCTGAAGGCAAAAACAGGTACACAGCTGGCTACAGTTTCCATTATTGGTTTGATGCTCAGATTCAGTCGGACAACAGGCCAGGAAACGGTGTAATTAAAAAGGAATCAGAACAGGTCACTGTGCAATTAACAGACTGTGTCTACAAGGTATTATCAATGCATGTAAAAAACGGTAAGATACATTTTAAATTTATTGAACGCACATGCAACAGATTTTGATGCATCAGACAGCTGATCACTTTGGCGAGAAAATCGGTGACTTTCCTCCGGACAGGGCAATGAACACAGGCAGGAAGAGGGTTGAGTCTCAGGGGAGGAAGATCACGCTGAAGATGGCCAGGAACGCACTGCGGGTGACCGTGGACGGCCGACGCCGCCTGGACCTGAGCAACATGCAGATGACCGAGTTCCCCCGGTGCCTGCTGAGGCTGGCGGACGTGGAGGAGCTGGACCTGAGCAGGAACCGGCTGCAGAAGCTGCCCGAATACATTGAGCGGTTCCACAACCTGCGCTGGCTGGACCTGCACAGTAACCGGCTGGCGGAGATCCCGACGAGCATTGGGCAGCTACAGGGCCTCCTCTACCTCAATCTGTGCAACAATCAGCTGTGCAGCCGCGGGCTGCCTGAGGAGCTGGGCCAGCTGGACCGCCTGCGCAGCCTCAACCTGGGCATGAACCGGCTGGAAGGTCTGCCATATTCCATGGCGACTCTCAGGGAACTGCGCGAGCTGGGTCTCTTCGACAACCAGCTGACGCAGGTGCCCGACTGCCTACGCCGGCTGCCGCACCTGCGCAAGCTCAACGTCTGCCGCAACCCCATCCGCAGCCCGGACGACGACAGCGGCCGGGACCCCATCCGACGGGTGGAGTGTTTCTACCTGGTGGACGGGGACGGCCTGTGCGAGACCTGCACGCAGAAATGCCGCGAGAAGCTCGGGAGACTAGACCAGCTCCGGTCGGGCGTCGGCCACGCCCACAGCAGTTCTGTCTGGCTACTCACGCCGAACTCTGTGGCGAAGGACGTCCAGGCGCTGCGGCGATGACCGCCGTCAGCCTGACACGCGCGTGTAAATTTTTAACCTGCGATGTAACGGGAGACACGGAGTGTGTGGAGTCAGAGTCACGCTCGCCGAATTCCAGCACCGAGATCTAACTTTACTGCAGTTGCCGTAGAAACTGCCCACTGATGCAGAATCTGCTGCTCTATAAAGCCTCGGGAATGTGGAAATCAGGAATATTCATAAGGTTACAGGTTTCACCGTACTGCCTTCGTGATGTAAATATTTACAGTAATTTCACTTTTGTCACTGACGTCAAAAAGGTTGTGTCTAAAATAATAGATTATCGTTTCTCTAGGTCATAAATGTGTTGCTCTGTGACTATAATTAAAGAATCAATCTGCAAACAGAATGTCATATATCCATCCATCCATCCATCCATCTATAATGCTTGTCCTATTCAGAGCCGTGGGGGGTCCAGAGCCTGTCCTGGAAGCTATAACTGCAGGATGGGGCGGAATCTATCGCAGGGCACACAGATTATTATACGTGGTACTGGATGACAGCTGTCATACTACATACTGTTACCTCAGTTCTTTGTGTATTTTCCAACCACTTATACCAGTCAGTGTCATGTGGTGCCAGTTCCAGGCAGCAAACTGCAGAAAGCTGGGATACGCGCTGGATGGGCGGCCAGGCCATCGCAAGGTAGATACATGCACTTCAGAGATGCCACTTAGCCTCACTGCCTGTCTCTGGAATGCAGGGGAAACCCACACGACACAGATCTTGCAAACTATATACACATACATACACACACCCTCCATGTATTCCTATCTTTATGGGGACTCGCGATTCATTTATATGGGAAAACACCCTAATCACAACAATGATGGCCTAAACCCAACCCTAGCCTCAACCACAAGTAACCAAACAAAATTACTTTTGGCATTTTGAGTTTTTTTACTGCAGTCACAGATTTTTATACAATCGAGTTTTTGATTGTGGGAGTCAAAACAATGGTCCCCACAATGTAATAATATATACATGCCCAAACACACAGTATGGGGTAGGATTCAAACCCCCTGTGCTGTATGTGTGAGGCAATGATGCAATAAAGTCAGCGGCTTTGCCACGTTTTGGAAAAATAAACTATCCAGGATTCGTTATACAAAGGAGTTTTGGTTTGTGATTTTATAACAGAAAGAATGTTAAACCCTGTTCTACCCAAGACAAGCAGCCCCTTGCCAAGTCAAAATTTGTAGGGAGGGTCCAATAAATTATTTAGAATTGCCATTGTTCACACACCACAGAGAAATGTGTCCTCTGCATTTAACCCATATGTGACATAGCAGGGGGCAGCTAATTCAGCGCCCAGAGAGCAGTACCTTGCGGGTCGGGGAACCAAACCTGCAGTCTTTGCATTACAAGGCATACTTCCCTGACCATTTAGCTTTTAATAAATCAAAAAATTCACACAAGCTTTTGAGTGCTTTAGAATTCATGTTTTCGAAGTTAGTTTTTAATGAAAAACTTTTTTTCAGTCTACTGCTGCTTTTAAAATAGGGCATCCATCTGAATAGTTCAATATTTAATATTGATACCGGAAGTTAACTTACAGCACGATGGCAGTAAAAGCGAAACACATTTCTGAACTTCCTCCTCTGATAAATCTGTCTGCCTTTCATCTCCCTTTTTGCTATCAAATATGAAAGCTGCACCTGCCCCCCCCCCCAACAAAACACAGAAGCAGATGCACTGTTCGTTTTAATAGGTTAGAGCACTTGCATTTCCTGAGAAATCTTGTTTTCTACAGTGAAGCAAAATGTTGGTGCAGACAGCATAACATAGTCAGCAATGCCTGACAACTGAAGAGAGGCACTTAAGAAGCAAGTGGGATGACCAGAAGGTTGTAGGTCTGAATCCCACAGGGTACTATATTTGAGCTATGTTCCATATACCTGCTTTTTCTTATTACCAGCATAACTTTATTCCTCCTAATTTATGACATAATTATTATACTATAAATTTGTTGTACTGCTTTCAGTATTCTCGTGGAATGGTTGACGACCTTGCATTTCACTGCAGTTCACAATCGCACTGTAAACCCTACACGTCACAAACAAATTCCTTAAATATTTGTTCTTTTCAGGCACAGACTTGATACGGTGGGTAGCACTGTCAGCGTTCACTGGCTACCTTTATACTCAGATCTTGGTCATAAAAAATGCACACTAAACAAGCATTAAAAGTTGCTGCCCAACAGGAAACTTCGAAACAAATTTCTAGGCGGAAACATGTTGGTTTTTCACTACTCACACATCAGCTGTTACGTGAGAAGCTTTTCGCTACCCCAGAATGTGTTTCACTGTGACATCCCGTTAATCATGCAATCGGATTTCAAAATGAGTCACTTATCAGGAGCAGCGTACGCAGCGCCACATCGATTTTTAATATTTTTAATTACATTAAGTCCGTTTTCTGTTAAGAGAAACTGATATAGCAATATTGTTTTAGTGGCACATATATAAATTTGCTTATCACGATTTAAATTTTTTAAATGATGTGCGGTGTTCCTGCATTTATTCCCAGGCGTTTTCAGCAGAAATAACATTACATACCGGAAATCTACCACAACAACTCTGCTGGAAGTACAGCGCCCTCTAGTGATAAAACAAAGTCCACCCTCTCTGAATTCCTTCGATATTGTGCAGGATTCCAAGCGGCACTGGTTACTTAACTGCATCAAAAATATTATTTTTTCACAGCCCAACCGACCACCTGAAAACATCAGGTCATAACAGAAGCATTTAAATCAATCCAACAATGTCATGGAACAAATAAGCGATGAATATAGAAAAGACATAATACGCCAGGGCGCGTCATGCAATCTGAGAAGATTATTAGGAGCCATTTGCTGTGGCATTTAGCAATAAACAGGACGTCTGCCCATCAGGGCGAGCGATAACATCAACTCGCATCTCAGCTGAGCTGTAATGCATCAGATCCCATCAGCATTAAAGATTACGTGTATAAATCCCATCAAACTACACTACAGTTATCGTATGATTCATTTGCATTTTAATTAACTCTCGAGAAAATGGTAATGTTAATGAGAAGGATGTGTATCCGGGGGCCTTTTAGCGTCACCGATTTGATTGTATAAGAAGTGGCGCTCATTAGCCTATGTGTTGAATAAAGCTGTAATTATGCCTATAAAATATATTTATTTGATTTATTAACCTGGGCTTCTTCTTCTTTTCCTTTTTTTTTAAAAAAAAGACAAGTCTGTCAGAGGGTCCTTCATAGTCCTCCTACATCCGCACATTTTCAAATTCACTGCCTTAAATATACTATCGTCGCTATTTTTGAGAAATATGTAGCCTATCTAATATGAAGATCGCGCGGACTCTCGCCGGACGCCAGCCTGCTGCTACTGTTAGGCAAAAAAGCACATCTAAATAACTCATTACTTTCGTTTCTGAAAACGATTTACTGTTGAAAGCCAAAGCTGGAGAATTGACTGTTTTCTGTGTTTTATACTTATTGGACACTCCTACCAAGAGCGACATATATTATTTATTCATAACGTGTATTTATTTTAATATATTGGCGAGAATCAATCGGCTCAGCTTACAGTTTTATAGATAATGCAGGTTCACATTTCACTGGCTAAGGTTAAGTAACCTTCTGGGAATGGGACGCTGATACGAGCCGGTTACCGGCTACCAGCAAATACAAACGGCAGAAACAAATAGCATTTTACCACAGTAATGTATCAAATAAATCGTTGCTGTGGAGGTTACTGCATTTGGTTATTTCAAAGGAGCACAAACATAATGGCTTGAAAAGACTTCAGGAAAGGTTAGGGCAAATGGAATTACCTCTGCCTTCAGCCTCGTTAAACATTTATTGTGTGTGAAATTATATTTCTCCATTCTGACTCTGAGGAGGCTATGCAATAACAAAGCATTATGGGCAGATCTGACGAGATTTCATTCCTTTTAAATTATTAAAAGGGCCTAACCGTCGTTTTACATCGTTAGGGATCTGAGCTGAATGTAAATCAAGGCTAAAAACACATTAAC
This sequence comes from Stomatorhinus walkeri, assembly GCA_026784285.1. Lineage (NCBI taxonomy): Eukaryota > Metazoa > Chordata > Actinopteri > Osteoglossiformes > Mormyridae > Stomatorhinus > Stomatorhinus walkeri. The sequence continues at coordinate 4,090,374 of JAODUD010000041.1, read as the reverse complement.
AATTCCGGTGGAAATGGTCCTTTCGCGTTACATTTTTCTTGTAAACATAGTAAAATCGGGCAGCGCCTTATGAAAGGAAACTGAGGGCTGAGTTTCCCCTGACATTAGATTTGCGATACTGCTTTCTCATCTAAGTTTAACTACTAAGCAGAAGATGGTTGTCAAGACAAATGTCCATGAGAAGATATCCATCATCCACCTTTCAAGTTCTTATCCAGTTCAGGGTTACAGTGAATCTGAAGCTTTTTCCAAGGAACAGGAGACACAGGGAGGGGCCATCCTGGATGGAATGGACTGCCGTCGATCATAAGGCTGATATAGAGGGATGTATTTAATAAAATCAAGCAGCATGTTACATCAATAATGTATCATATAAAATTCATATATTATAAAAGGATAAAAGACATCTGCATCTAATATGTAAAAAATATATTTTTCATACAAGTCAATACTCATTTTATATCTTTGTATAAGCATCACTGTGTGTTCGTGTTTGAAATCTTTTATACTGTATATTGCCTTCATATCACTGTACAGCACACGGCAGCCAGTGAAATTGGGCCACGGCGATTATTTGGCATGTAATGTCTGAGGCAATGATACCTCACCATCCCTTCTCTACAAAATCTTTCTTAATTTGATCCCTATCTGGCAAATTAGATTTTGTCCTAATCAGGCACATTCAGCCATTTCAGTGCCCGCCTGAAAACAGTTTGTATTATCATTTTTGGTCATTTCCATTGTTTCCTTCTAAACTAAGACGGGATCGATGGTCAGAGCTTAGCGCCGGACTTGAAGCATTGACTTGGTCCGTATGCTGTTTGCTGGCTTAGAGTGAAGCACTATTTCTTCACACCTCCGGTGGTGGTGGGGTTCAGATCCCGTCTTCTCTGTGTGTGGCTTTTACGTGTGGGTTTCGTGTGGGTTACGTGTGGGTTACGTGTGAGTTTCGTGTGGGTTTCTTCCAGCAGCCCACAGATCTGCAGTAAGGCTAACTGGCATATCTAATATTTCCCAAAGTGTTTGTGTATGTGCCCTGTGATGGACTGGCATCCCGTCCTGGGTGTCCCCTGCCTTGTGCCCTGTGATAGACTGGCATCCTGTCCTGGGTGTCCCCTGCCTTGTGCCCTGTGATGGACTGGCATCCCGTCCTGGGTGTCCCCTGCCTTGTGCCCTGTGATGGACTGGCATCCCTTCCAGGGTGTCCCCTGCCTTGTGCCCTGTGATGGACTGGCATCCCGTCCTGGATGTACCCCACCCTTCTGCCCTATGCTGCCTGGAACAGGGTCCAACCACCCCCACCTCAGGATAAGCAATCGGAAGTGGGTGTAATGGACAGTCTTAAAAACACGGTGATAAACAAGGTGATACTAAATGAGAATAGGATCGGGCATTTGCATATGTTTGTAAAGTGCGGCTCAGTGTTTAAAAGAGACATTTTGATTTCATTTGGAAATACAATTTGTTTCTGTGGCAATCTCAAGGCAGGATGAATCTGACCTAACAGATCAGGCCGAATCGAGAATAAACGGGCACCGGAACCACTGGTCGATATTTGACACGGTTATTTTTACACTGAGGGTGTGATCAGTACAAACCAGCTCCTGATTCGCGAGTAGCATCTTTTAACTTTTGACATTATGTGTGATGGTTATCTTATTGCTCTGGAATTACAATAAATCCAAGTATATGCTACAGACAGTGTGCGAATTTCATTAGCATTTTGTATACCGGGAGCTGTCACTGAACTTAATTGAAAGGAATCAATTTCCCCTCGTTTCCAATAATGGCATCAGCCTTTCTGTTTATTTTCTGAATACCCAAAGGTCCTGTTGTACCTGCATTTATAGGCATCTGAATTATTGTCCCTTATGCAGGCTTACAAGTCAATTTAGAGTCAGAGGTTTTTTTTTTGTTTATTGTAAGTGATCTTAAGTCGCCTATGATGGAAAGATGTTTGTGATGCATTTGGAGTGAAAGACCTTGAGCATTTCAATATTGAAACATCTGTGAAAGACCTACAGTCCTTAAAGCCTGTTTAAAACCATAATGGCCTTTAAGAGCCAATTTGAAAGAAACCACTTTATTCCTTAGGCTGACTTATGCTGCTACCACGCACTCACAGGGAAATTAAATGATGTTTTACTATAACCAGGATGCCAGTCAATGTGTGGGGCAGGATGAGGCTTTGGAAAATCCATCCATCCATCCATCCATCTATCTATCTATCGTTCTGTCCAGTTGTCTGTCCATCCATCAATCCATCCATCAAAAATGGCTGTTCCCGGCGTGAAGACCTACAGACAAGATTCAGAAAAGTATATACAGATGCATTTCAAAACAAAGTCGTGAAAATACATGATTATTCGGAAAAGGGCGGACAAATCTGGATTTTGAACTTTGCACACAGTCACACACACACATCCTGCACAGATATCGTCAGTAAAGTGGCCAGTGTGAGCTGATGCGTGTGTCTGTGTGTGGGTATGTTTTAATTAGCTTCAGTGATTCAGAGTTTTCACTTCTGCATTGCGTGACCGGGTGTCTCTGTGGTCCAACCCCTTTGCCCGGGGCGGTCATAAGGTTCCCCGTGTAGGAGTTTCACTTTTACGTCGTCTTTTTTATCATCTCATTCTGTTTCCTTTTCAGACACTGCCTCTGTCAGACTGTCTTCTGCTTCACTGCTGAATGTCATTTCAGTAGAAGCTGCTAGCCCAAGGTAACTCAGACTCTCCTTATTTACATACTACATCTCATAACCGTGGTACGAGGATCTAAGCTCAACAATGAATGCTTGTCTTACGATGTTCATTGAGTAACTATCTAAAATGTGAATGTGTGGTGTCTAGAACTAGGATGTCGCATGGTAGAATTCATAGAATAACGGAGGATGCAGAAGGCTGATGTAGCGCCCTCGTGGTTCAGTCATACGATATTTAACGAACTCTATGTTGGCTGAAATCAAGTATGGTGCCTAAGACACCTGTCCAGGAAGTGAATTACGTCCTTCAGGATACATTGGCTGGCAAAGTCTCTAATTTCATCCTTTCATTTTGATGTCATATGTCTGAGACACCATATAAACAAAACAAGCTGCAGCTTGAATTAATCAGGTGGGGGGGGGGGGGGGTAATTGTTTTTTTATTTTTGTTAAAATATTCAAAATGATTTTTCCGCTATTTATCAGATGTCATCCCTGGAGAATATTAGAATAATAACATGAACAGATCACCATCACCAATAATATGAGCGAGAGATTAGCCTAAAGGCAGAAATTAAAAAGCATTGAAGTCCCACTCGCGATACGCAGCACAGCCGCCGTTTGTCGTTCCAGGAGGACGAGCATTTTAAAGGTGCAAGTACCATCCAGCTAACTGACTGGTTGGACCAGTCACCATCCACGTAGGCAATGATGGCAATCTGTTCGACATCGATGGGAGTCAGATGGTGCGTTTGACAGCTGCACACGATGACTGGGCACTTTTAAGCACACACATTCATCCAGAATTTGATTCTGGTGGAATTTGATTATATGGGAAACTTAATTTAGCGGATTTCGGTCGCCATTATCGTGCCTGATGGAGGTTCCTGAGCTTTGAGGCCTGTGTAGATGTAGCATGAGCTGATTTTGTATGCAGTGACCTGAATGGCGTGACCCCACTGTTGAAAGGCATCACCTCGCGACATTTTATAACTTTGCAACATTACGTTATACTGTGATTCCCTTCAATATCAGAGTGTCCCTGAATCAATTTCCTTATGTTGCCTCATTTTAAAAATGGCCTTTTACATGATCATTTGTATCCTGTCACCCGTCTGAATTAATTTACTCATGTCTACTTATGTTCCATGTAATAACTTGTGTTCGCCGTGATGTATTCAGTAAGCTATGAGGGAAATGCATTGGCTGGAGTGTTCATTTACATTAAAATAATGATGTTTAAAGAAGTTGTATGAGATCTGATGGCTGAAAATCTTGTCATTCAGCAGAACTTCCGTGGCCCTCAGTGAGAAGTTCCATCTGGGGCTTTCACTCCAAACAATCATAAAGATCATTTCAGTCACTGACTCACATGGGACGGCCCAAAAACTGAAAAATGGCCACAGATGAGCAATGACCTGAGAATAGGCCCATTGGGGCGTGACAGCATAATGCTCCGACTGGCTGCACACACAGGCGCGTTAAACAGAACAATAAATGCTCCGTAGGTACTGATGTGTTTAATCAACAGACACACTGTTGGATAAATGAACGATAATGTGTGAGGTGGTTTTAGACCAGGCAGAATCGAGTCCTCGCATACCTCATCCTGCTTTCCTGCGAGTGAGATTTGGGGTCACATATATTTCCAGGAACCCAGGAGCAGTTTTTGGGATTAAGGACCTTGCTCAAGGTAAGCAGTGATGCGATTAGTCTGACAGCTGTGAGCTTCAACCCAAAGACCTTCCGGACACAGGTAGACACTGCTAGCTAACCCACAGAGCCACACAGAGGGCACAGACACACATCCTGAGTCATGTGGATCTCGGAGGCAGAGGTAACCTCGTTTGCTGCATCCCTTGGGTGAGGAGGATGACAGAAACGCTGTAATGACAAAACAAGGTAAAGTCACACACATAAAATGAAATTGTGCTTCAGATGGACCCAACACACGAATAGGAGTCTCATCATGTGTGAGGCACGTTGCTGTGCACAGCCCTGATTTACGCTCCGTGCTCACAGTTCACAGATCTCAGTCTGCTCTTATGTAGCACCCTGGCAATTCGTAAACGGGGAACAGATTTGGGGAGCAGACCACGCTCTCGCACAGACCACGCTCTCGCTTAGATCCCCGCCAAAAAAGCCGCGGTGTGAGCAGACCACATGTTTTTATACGTATCGCTCTGATCTGACGATAGACGTTATATGGGGATGGATCAGCAGACAGAGCAGGATGGTCAGTGAGGAACGGACAGCCCCAGGAGCCCATGGGGACGTGGTCTGCACCAGCGGGGTGGGGGGAGGGGGCAGGGGGCGGGGTTTAGGCCAGCTGTGGCCCTGTTTCTCACTAATGAGAGCCGGCTGTGATCGGCAGAGCTGCGCTGGATACTTATT
>JAODUD010000041.1:4042455-4061801 GCA_026784285.1 Stomatorhinus walkeri | reverse complement strand
TGTAAGGCACCCATCAAACTCAGTGGGCGGGCTTTAATCAAAACCCAAAATCTGATTGGTTACATTACAAACTCAGTTACAACAGATTCATTAAATTCTTATTTATAACCTCATTTTGTCTGTTCCCTCCTGCGGCCGTATACATCCTAACTTTCCAAAATCCGAAAAAAGCTCTCAACTTTAGAATAGCAGTTAAGCTGTCTTAATTTTCACTGGCCACCACATAGTGTTAGTTATAGCTAAACTAATTTTATCCATAAGGCTGCACAAATGTACGGAGCCCCGCTCGTGACATAATGATTAAAATGATGCATATACTGACCACTGCCCAATATTGTGCTTTTTTCCATGAATTGTTATCTAGTCCAGGCTGTGTGCTGTATCACCTAAAGAATCAAGCATTTCTTAGCAGAGAAGCAGGTGGAACTGAGCATCTACGTTTGTGCGGTTTGCCCCCTGCAGGCTGGAGGACTCCAGTGCCGCGCTGCGCTCCCAGTTGGAGCACCTGGAGCGGGAGATGGACCTGGAGAGGCGGAAACAGCGGCTGCTGGAGATCAAGCTGCGGAACTCGGAGCGGGCCAGGCAGGACGCCGAGACTCGGAACCGACTTCTGGAGAGCGAGATGGAGGGCTTCTTCTCCACCCTGGGGGAGCCATCCGGCGGGGTGCGGACCAGCGACATCTGAGCAGGGGGGGGAGGGGGCTCTCTTCCCACACACCACAGAGGGTCTCAGGAGATTAAAATGAAGCCCAGAGGCTGCCCGACATGGTAAACCCCTCCCCCCTTCCCCTGACACACACTGCCTACGCACAAACCATACCAAAGCGAGTCCTTTCCGGTGCAAGCCGGCTGGAACGGGATATCAGTCATGTGACACAAGCCAACTGTGGCGTCTGCTTGAGACACCACAACAAACCTGCTCAGGACCTTCATGGGTCCCTGTATGAGGTGACTTTCTGATTTATAACACAGCTATACCGTGCTTTTGCTTTCTGGATGAGATGGGAGTCCTAATGAACAGTACAACGGTACAAATGTCAATAATGTGTGTTAATTTATCAAAGGGAGTTTATTTTTTAATATGTCAGAATATGTTGCATATTAAAATATTCACGTTTCTGTATACGTACAATGTGGAATACGTTCTACAGTAGCTTCCATGTCAACTTGAAGAACCAACAATACCTTAAAAGCGACAGACTGTGTTTGCACTTGGAGATTTTGCTGGTCACACAGCACACAGAGACTGGTTTTTTTTTTTTTTTGGGGGGGGGGGGGGTTGGAATGCATATTGTCTGCAAAAAATTATTTTGAAATGTCCAGTTTTCAAATTCTCCCCCAATATTTGATGTGGAAAACTGAAGATACCCCTATTTAATTCTAAATGTCACTGCAATGCAGATACAAGTACACATTTTTACTGTCATTTAACAGCAGGAACGACAAATACATTTATCACACGGAAGAGACCCTCTCTATATTCCTTTTTATCATCCTCCAGCCCAAACGGACGACAAACTGTGTAGCGGGAGCACCGTTCCTTTTCGATCCCTGCAAAGGCAGGAATGGAAAATGTCATTTTCCACATCGATTGAGATTGGGTTCAAGAACAGGTCCAGGGGCAGATATCCTGAACCCCTGAGTGGCCGTGTGGCAGACGTGGGGAGCAGAATCACCCCGGAGAGAGAGATCACATGTCACAGCTGGTTAACCCTTAGTCTCCCTGGAAGCAAGATACCCCACTGAAGCACACAGAGGAAGGTTTCTGTCAGCATGCAGTAAGAGATACAGTTTCAGACTATTCCTGGATTTCATGTTTCGTCACCAAATACTCACCCGGAATATTTAAGCATGGAAACTCGCTCCGACTGAAGGCTCTAATTATAATCTTATGTAGCATGGCGTTCATCTGGCGGTCACTGATTTTAAAATTCCTCCCCCATCTAATAATAAGTGCCAATTACTCTGGAATTTTATGACCCTGTTGACAGTCTAAGATTTTTCTTGCGGCCAGCCTGAATATTCTGACGCGTTTTCAGAAGCTCTGAGTCACGCCTTTGAGGGAGCCGCGTCAACATCCAGCACCTGCAACATCACCGCCTCGGTCTCCACATCCTCCTCCTTCCGGATCACAGCCCCCGCCGTCACGACTGAAGAAGCCGACAGCGTCACAGAAGGACAGCCAAAAGGTCATTCTGAATTCAGCGGTTTATTTGCAGTACATTTCCAAGTTGGCATTACTGGGCTGGACTGGACCTCCAGCACACTTCTTCCACAACCTCGGGCAGCGGAGTGAACAGAACTGGTTCAGTTCTCAGAACAAAACTTGCTCGGGCTGGTTATACAAGCGAAACATTATGGACCAGCACCACGAATATTTGAACTTCTTTTAGGCAATTGCTCATATATATTTATTTATTCTTCAAACTTGTCCAGTTTTACTATCAAGCGGGGCAGCACCCGTGACCTCATTACAATTGTTTTTTGGCCGCTGACTTCGATGACAAGGTTTGGAAGGCGGTTTACGTTATAATACATCACATTATGACTGCACCAAGTCACAGAGAATCTGTCTAATTTACAAAATAGAAAAAAATACATGTATTGACAGTACCAGACATCCTCTACCCTCAAAAACATACATCTATATGGCCACATCCATCACTCACTATTTGCACAATTTGCAGAAGGTATTGCACATAAACTGTAAAGAAAAAAAAACGACCAGTTCTCACTCCTAGGTGAAGTATACATCACATATAATACTAGAAGTATCCTAACATTGACAATATTACACTCTGAAATAAATAAATAAAACAAATTATTCACATTGTTTTATATACCGAATCCTGTGGGTGTCTATGTATCCAAGAAATTTAGTGTGAGGTAGTTCATCAAAGCCTACTTTTGTGAGTGTTTTGAGTGTTTGGAAGCACGAGTCTCGTGCGCGTCCATCTGCTGAGCGGCCAGCAGTGCCAGAAAAAAATAAGAGCACTTGCAACGAAAAGAACACAAAAAGGAGAAAGGGTATTGCCTGTGAGTAGCTGGCGCCCCCGTGTGGCCAAACGTCACAGCAGGCATCTCGGTTTCAGCACCCTGCCTTCCCGCGCTCGACACGTCTCCGAACAGTCCCACATCGTTTCAGTTAACCCAAAAACACCCTTTACAAGCGGAAAAAGTCTTCCTAACGTGACTGGAACTGTACGTTCTTCACCTTAGGTGCCAAGTTAACGACGTTTTTTTTCGAACATAGGCAGAAAAGCGCACAAACCGAACAGCTATTATATAAAACACATTCAACTTTGATGAAAAACCTAGGCAAATCACCCTTAGCGTATTTAAAAGAAACGTGTTTGTTATAACTTTCTGAAGCCAACTTTTTCCTTTTCCTCAACTAGAAAAATAGAATTTCCGATATGGGCCACTTTGGGTGTGATTAAACACAGTAGAAATACTAGTACTTGTCACAAGCCGTGTAGCTAGGAAACCTAATCTCCTTGCTTTTGGATACTTCAGGAATGAATCCACAACTGCAGGCACTTTTCCATTTTTAACAAAAAAACGAATGCCTTTATTGCATACAGTATTATATTAGTCTTTCTATACTGGCGCTTGTCAGCATTGCTCAAATTAAATAGATTTACAGTGCACACATGCATTTACATCCTGCATCGTGCATTTCTGGTTTACGTTTACCAACTCCAGTTTTTTGTTTCCTCTCTATGACGAAACTTGACAAGGAAAGCACTAAATGTCTGTAAAAAATGTAAACATACTGCAAGCCAAAGACCGCAAATAATAACGGGGGGTGGAGTGGGGGGTTAAAAGTGACATCACTCTCAACACACGCAGTTGGAACAACGCTGTCTCGGTTTACATCATTATTACGAGGAGCCGCGATTTTCTCCTCCAATGCGCCCGCAAAGTGGGTGAACGCGATACGGCATAGATATTTCTTAAAGCCTTGCACTGAAGCCTATTTATCACGCCGCCTGCCCCACAACTTGTCCCAACGTTGCAGTTTGGTGAGATTAGCCCGGAGGACGGGGGAGACGCACGATCTGCAGCGATTCGCCCCCGTACGCCAACGCTCCATTTATCGAGAGACCCCCGCTAACTTCATCTCGCACATAAATTCAAACCAAGCACACGAATCTCTATCAGACAGCCACGAAAAAAACCCGCAAACAGCAATCGAGCGATAAAAATGCCTGAGAAACAGTAGATAGCTTTAGGAATCAAACCGCATCTAAAAACTTTAATACACACCAAAAAGGATTTAAAGGTGTCTTAACCATTGAAGGAAAGAGTAACAGAAAAAAGTTGCTTATTAGAGTACAATCCAAATATCTATCGAATAGATACATTTAATAAAGCAACCATCTGGTAGATGGAGATAAAACCATTTCAAGCGATGGGAGAAATGGCGAAGGAAGTAACATGTTGAAGTAACAAATATGACAAAAGGTGTAGCACGAACGGAAATTTCAAATATTAAAAAATATATTTACCATAATTTTTTTACAAATTACCTTAGTCATTCTTCAACATTTTGAAATGGTGTAGCCGTTTGCATAAAAAAACGCAAGCGTCCTAATAGTCGGTATATAGCTTAGTGTTTAAAATCACAACTTTCCTAAACCATTTCCACAAAAAATAAAATAAAAAACAAGATGCCTCAATATTTTACAGCCTTAAAAAATTATAGCAAAATAAAACACAATGCACATTCTTGGAGGGGAGTGGAATAAACGCAAGCGAACGAAGCCGTAGCGTGTTCGTTTTGAAACCGGCCCGGACTCTATACCACGGAAGAGACTGTGTCGGTGATGCGGGCAGATAGTCATCTGCAGCAGCCCAGCGCTCCCGCGGAGCCGTCCAAGCTGCTGTCCGTGTCAGAGGCCAGGGTTGGCTCGGTGGACATGGAGGATACGTCATTGGCGGAGGAAGAGGAGGACGATGAAGACGAGGACGACGACGGGGGCTGGGAGCCGTTGATCACTGCGGCACCTGTGCTATGAGAAACAGAGTATTAAATCAGAAATGTACCATGCCGTTACCTTATTAATATATGGAGCCACTGCTTCTCCACTGAAAAGGTATAAATAAAATCACGCGGGTAAACAGCACCATACAGTGGTCAAAATGTGGTACTGACAACTGCGATTAGCATACTAATGTCCTGTATGGGTTTTATCTTGTTAGGAAAAGCAGGTGGTCATTACATAAGCAGAGAGACATCAGCAGCGCCCTGCCGACACACAGATGCTGTCCCCTCTCGTCCCCAAGGGACCTCCAAAGACATTACGCTCGCAGTTGCTAGGGGCAGCGGAGTCAGAGGCTGAGACTATAAGCCTTGTGAGGAGAACCAGGCTGCACCATTCAGAACTTATACCTGCATCCAAACCACGACACCCACACCTATCACTGCCCCCTACAGGAGACAACAAAAATGCAGGCAAAAATGCTACAAGAACAGCAGTGTCCGTTTTAACTAACCTAAAGAAGCCGGTTGTCCCCGGATCACCCCATTTTTTGGCCTCTCCTCCCAGGCCAGAACCTCCTTGTAGATGAGCTCTGATTTGTGGAAGAAGTCAGAGTTAATTCATAACTGAGAAACATACATTAATTCCTTAAATACAAGTGAAGGGGGTGTGTCTTAACTAGAGATGGTCAAAATGAAGCTTCATGAACCATTTGCTGTATTTTTTTGACACCACTAGATGGTGCTCTTGGTTGGCTTTGGGGCATGCTTTGAGTCCTTTTTTTGAACAAAGTGAACCATCTACTGGGGACACAAAAATACAGGAAATGGGTCATGAAGTGTTATTTTGTCCTCACTACTTTTAACCTGGCATTGGCTGAAGTTACCCCAAGCTGTCAATCACTGAGTGAGCTCATTAAATTGAAAGCACAGGATTAGTCCACATGTGTTCCATAACTAGCAGAGAATAAAAGTAAAGTGTCAAGTGAGGAGGAGTACCTTTCCATTCATCTACCGTGTGCTCCCTTTCATCCAGCTGCTGGTCGCTGATCAACGGTGGCGGCTGAGGGAAGAAAACAGACCCGAGTGGGTTATAGGCCACCTTTGGAACACGCATCTGACTTCCGGAGCACAAACGGTCACAGTGCCGAGAGGAAGGGCGGGCTCCCGGTGTTTACGTTCGGAGAGCAAATGGCGTAATGGACCTCGTCAGATCAGGATGCCGGCAGGGAGCTCGGCATTTTCCCAAGTCTCTAACGGCCAAAGGGCTTTTCTGGCCAGGTCACCCGCGGGTAGGCAAGGTGGACGACAGCCTGGTGGCATGGAGATGCCGCTCACAGCCCAGCACCCATCTGGGCTTCAGCACACCACATTCACCGAAGGTGCGAATTCTCCCACACACAGACTCGCATGCACTTATCCGTCTTGTTACCCCACCAGCACATTGTTTTTTTTTTTTTTTTTTTAAAGTTTTTACTTGCCACAATGTAATATTTCGAAAATGTGCTATATGAATAAATTTAATTGAACTGAATAACTCTACTTAAAAAACAGCTAATAAAAGAATCCCCTATATTAATTACTATGCCTGTGTTGACTGATTCTTGAAATCTCACAGCAGCAGAACTCGCATGCCTGCACACACATACACTTTGCAAGACCTGCATAAAAAGTCCCCCCCACTCCAGAGTGCATGGTCGCTACCAGACAAAGCTCACAAGCTGCAGAACCTGGAGCCCAATCCCAGCTATGTAGTTCCAGATGGGACAGGTAGCACTCACCGCTTCCACCTCAGCTGGATCGTACCACACGTTGATATAGGGGTGCTGCAGGGCCTCATCCACCGAGATGCGCTTGGATGCATCTATTACCAGCATTTTTGATAGCAGATCCCTGGCCTGGCTCGCTGGAAGGTAACACAGGTTTGGCTTAGGGTGACGGGCCGTCGAGCCTCAGGAGGGTCCCAGAAACAATTAGGCAGTCAACCAGTAGGTTGACCTGTGAGCTGCATTAAACAAGGGCGGCATACGCCTCACACCTCGAGAGAGGAGCTTCAGTGGGATTTCACTGGAGGAAATCATTTCTGGGGAGGAACTCGGAAAGGAATCTAGAAACCTCAAAAAGCAGATGGGGCCGTACCCTTTAGTTTGTTGTGATCGGAGTCGGCGGGGAAGAGGACATCAGGGAAAAGCTTCTCAAAGCTGTATCCAGCATACCGGGGCCGGTTTTCTACGTAGGTCCGGACGGACTGGTTGAGCTTCATCAGAAATTCCTGCGACGGAGTCCCCAGCTGCTCGATCACCTTGTTCCATTGATCGATATCTGACACGGCTCATGTAAGGGAAGCGGCTTGGCCAATAGAAAAGCACCTCTTAATTTTGAAGGGTGGCCAAAATCACCCAAGGTGTCAAGTAAAAAAAAAAAAATAAATCCCATAATGCATCAGCAAGCAACTGATACCATGTCCGGTTTGCATTCTCATAACACTTTACAAAAAAAAAAAAACCAGCAAGAACTAAACCTGCAACGGCCGCATAATGTTCGATGACTAATCCTTTCTGTCACGCCCCATTGGCTACCTACAGATGGCCTTCCTGAACAACAATATGAGGCCAAAATTATTAACCAGCTACAGTACCATGATTTTAAGAACATTTAAGTTATTTACAGAGAAATTCCTTAAACTTTAAGGTGACTCAAACAGCGGGAAATCCTTTACTCATTTGCCTAACTGGGTTTCTGCAAATAAAAAATGATTTCCTATCAGCTGGTAGATGGGAGCATCTGTCTGGACATTCCCTTGAGATGCTAGTGAACCGCCACATTTTTCATCAGACTTCAAAAGAATGAGTATCGCCTTGCTCGGGACATCATGCTACTGGCAGCTAGTCACCAAAACTGGGGGGTTTCAGGAAGGACTGGAGGCACAGGATCCCTTAAAAAAAGCATATTTGCCCCGAAGCCACACAAACAACACAGGATATATTCTTAGTGGTCTGGGGAATGACCCCGGGGCAGTGGCGGACCATAGCAAGCAGGGCAGACACAAACACGCACACGTACACGCAAGACAACAGTATGCAGTACAGGTAAGGATACGATCTGTGCCTGGGAACAAAACGCTACCTCTGACCATTTCAGCCATGATACAGCCAACAGACCAGACATCAACTGAAACAATGAAATGACACGTGAATTTAGCATGCAGAACGAACATAAAAAATAATTATAATAAAAGAGGACAAACAAACATATAGGAACCACAAATGAAGTAACGGGCATCTGGTAAACTTAAGACGCAACAACATGCAGACCCTGCCGTGGTCCAGCCACAGGTACGTTAGCAGATTTACACATGTTTACATTACTAAATTTAGAATTTTTAGAGTTACAGGAGCTACATCTCTTGTGAGTTTTACTTACACAAAAATGTTCTGAGGGCAGAATGAAAATTGACTGGTTCAGAGAGACAACCAATCAGATTGTAGAGGAGGTGGGTTTAAGCAACTAGATGAGGTGGGACTGAGACATCTGTTTTGTTGGACCTGCCCTCTCTACAATCTGATTGGTTCTCTCTCTAAGTCAATAATTTTTCATTCTGCCCTCAGAACATTTTTGTGTGAGTAAATGTCCCATGAGCAGCTACAAAACAGAAAATCAGAACTACAGCTTAGGAGCCAGTGTTTAGCATAGCGACTTTAGCGTGCCCTAGCACAAGCAAGGCAAGGATGCAGGACTGCCTATTTAGCCTGTATTATTTCCACAGAAATGCACCAGAGACCGACACATACCGCCAGTAGGTCAATTCAAATGTGCAAAATGCATGTGTGCACCCGTGAGCCAGGACAGGACTTTGGCGATAGTTTTCAGTCAACAGTGACCTATGCAACAGTACGTACGTATTCATGCGGTGACTGAAACCTGCCGGTGGCTGGTGCTATTTTACGTCGCACCCCTAGGCGGGAAGCTTCATGGATATTTTAAAAATGTCTGAAGAGGTCGCAGGTCTCCATGCGAAGAAGGTGCCTTTGTGCAATGTAAGCCTAAGGAGCCGACATTGTGGAAAACCCACCATGAAGAGCACCCTCCCACGCCCACTTATTTCCCAAGGACGGAGTCTGTCGGAGACCGCGGCACCCCCCTGTAGCCCGCTTAAACGCAAGCGAGCGAAGGCACAGTGCTGCCAGCGAGCACAAAACCCACAGTCAAAAACACAAGGATACAGTCCCGGCCCGGAAACAGGATTTTGTGCCGGACCATTTCTGCCATAATGCACCCCACTGACCAAATGTCCACTAGATGTATGAAGCACAGGGAGGGTGGGGGAGGGGGACAAGCGAAGGGGTGAGTCAGCAGGGGGGGGTCTCAGTCGTCATTTTAGTGAAGCCAGCGCTAGGGATTTTCATATTTTTGTCCCCCACCGAGAGTTATTTTTAAATACATCGGAGACCTATGTTTGTTTGCACTTTGAGAAGATGTACGGTTGTGATAATGCGCTATACAAAAATGAATTTGTTTGTCGTTTGTTATTCGAGCCAGAATTCGTCAGAGAAAAGCGCAAAATGTGAAACTCATCTTGCACGCATGCAGGGGAAGCGTGGGGGGAAGATTACTAGAAGAGGCACGTGCGGGTGACGGTTGGGCTGAAGAGGGGGCACCTCCGGTGCGTGGGATGGCAGGGCTTCGGTCGCGAGGCATGCACGAGTAGGAGAGAGGTGGGGGCGCGGGGCAGCACCGTCGGCCGACGACTGACCGTTAGCCTGGTAGCCCATTCCGAGGATGACCTCCGGTGCCCTGTAGTAGCGTGTCACCACGTAGGGCGTCATCAGGAGCCCGGTAGCCGCCGTCCTGGCTAAGCCGAAGTCCAGGATCTTCAAGGTGCAGTCAGATTTCACCACGATGTTGCTGGGCTTGAGGTCCTGCGGAGAGTGTACGAGTTGTACGCGGTCAAGGCTGATGCCAGCGCAGCTGAGGGGCTCCAAAAGGTCCATTTCTTCACCAACTGGACCTTGATCTTCCAATGGCCTTTCAGCTCAGATACAGCAGTCTTGCTCTGATCATACTTTGAGGTATTATATATATATATATTCTTAAATAGGACTGCAGGAGCCCATGAGCGATAGATTTCCAGTTCTGCTGCATGAATCATGATCTGCTTCCCGGACAATTCAACTTGTGGTTTTCCTTTAGGCTAAACACGCTGTTGCCTTATTGCTCACATATGATTGGTTAGTTACACTGCCAATCAGGAGTGGTCAGATTCCTTCACCCGCCCATTTCTATATAAAGAGCTCAATGCATCAGCCGCTATACCACAGACTATCCAAGTGACACTGGCACAAACAGCAATACTTCTTCAGAACGATATTTTCGTTTCACTTGTAAAGTATACGGTCATCAATAATATCTGACGTCCAACATAATATTTCCATAATATCAAGTGCAGACTGAGGAGGGGGTGGGGTTACATACCCTGTGAATGATCCCAGCGGCGTGAAGGTGCTTGATGCCACACAACATCTGGTACAGCAGGTAGGACAGTCGCTCGTGGTCCAGCTCCATCTGGATCACCTGACACAGGTTGGCGTCCATCAGCTCCATCACGAGGTACCTGTACTCATGTGGGGGGGGGTGGGGGCCAAGTTCAGTTGACATTGACGAAGATTTCCTTTGTCCAGGTACATTCTGCGACATCTCAAATTTGGCAAATCGACTCACACGTCCTGGAAGTCCTCAAGCGTCTTCTGCGGCGTAAACACATTTAACAGCCCGATTATCTGTGAAAGCAGAAGACGACGAAGGCCTTCACGATTGCGTCTAATGGCCAGGGAGCACTGTGGGGCGCCCCCTGCTGGGTGAGAGGTCGCACCACCACGTGGCGAGGGGCCTCACGTTTTTGTGGTTGACGCACTTCATGAGCACCAGCTCCCGGTACGCCCTCTTGGCGTGCGTCTGGTTCTGGAATGGCCGGCTGAGCTTCTTTATTGCCACGTTCCGCTCCAGGACGTGATCATATGCCGAGCTGGGGGGGGCGGACAAAAAGGGGGAATGCTGGGAACAAAAAAAGAAAATCGGGAGGACACGTGGCGGAGTCTGCCCAGCGACCGTCATGTTTAGGCTGAGGAGCTAAACTCACAGGACAATAAAGCGGAATAATGGGTCAGGGACGGAGGAACCGTAAATGCCACCATCTCTCCTTAAAAGGGAACTTAATCATTTATTCGCGTATCATACCAATTCCCCTGGTGAATCAGCACAGACACAAAAAGCTGGGAAACTTCACACTGCATTAGACCCACTTTCAGACAAATGAAAAGGTCAGGCTCCTCTTTATATATATATTTTATTACTCACTCTATCCACGGAGATGGCTGTCTGACTTACCACACGATTCCCTGAGCCCCCGAGCCGATGGGTCTTAAATTCTGGTAGCGCTTCAGGACCGTGAACGTTGAGTCCCCGACGTCTAAGCTGTAGTATTCTTTCTCGCGCTTATTCCGATTCATGGTGAAAACAGTGGACGGACCGTGCTTGCCTGGGCATCCACAAAAGCCTTACTCCTGTGCACCTACGAGACAGAAATATTTAGGATGTAACCCATCAGAAAAAACAAGGACAGGACGCGGTGCAGTGGATTAGGACGCTGTGCCTGTGATCTGAAGGTCGCTGGTTCAAATCCCTGGGTTGGCAGAGTGACCTCCCGCTTTAGCAAACCCCTTAACCCCAAATTTTTCTAGTAAATGATACCACTGAGGAAACAATATTAGATTACTAAAGGTATGTCCAGACCAGGAAACAACAGCATGACATGGACGAAATGAAAAACCATCACTGTTCTGAGCCGTTACCCTCCTTCTGATTTATGGACTGGATTTGTAACCAGAGGGCAGAGAGTCATAAACACGCTTAACGAGGGGCAGGTACTTGAACGGCTTTTAGCTTCATACATGGGCAGCTGGCAAAACTGCGAGCTGTGCGATTTGCTCCAGATAAAAATGTCCAGGAGGCAAACTAAATTATTTAATGCATCTGGTGCAGGAATAGCCCCGAATGAGCCAGGGCACTGGGAATGCATACTGGGAGCCGGCGTGTTTAAGAGACGGAGAGAACATGGATGAGATCTCGCAGCATGAGGGAGCTTCTCATCCATCTGGAGTCTTACAGAAAAGGGGCTGGTCTCGCAGTGAATAAACAGGCTGTAGTGTGGGCCTAGAGACCCACCCCCAACCAGGGCCCAGTGCCAGAAGAGGGTTTAAGAGAAAAAAACAACAACCTTTTCATTTCGTTATCTTGTCATGCTGGTTATTCAAGCACAAATCCAGAAGGAAACAGTCTTTTAAAAGAAACACTGTGACTGGCATCAGGATAGACAGGAGCCGCTAAACTGACCCATTAAGATAAATAGGAGAATAGCCATTCCACTGCTAACCTATCAACATAGGTTATACACTACACTGAACAGTGCAGCTCCACTGCATGCTGTGGTCACATGACATGGCCACAGCCAATGGATGCTGTGCATTGGGAAAAAAGCAGGAAATGGCATCAGTGGAATGACAGAGGCCAACAGATTCTTACACTCAAGGGAAACATGCTCAGCTTTAGAAATCTGGAGTACAGGACAGAAATGATCAAAGGTTTGTGTTAAAAGTGCAGCCTCTGGATAACAGTTCAACCACCATAGAAGGATTGAGGTGGGGAGGGGTGGGTTAACGATAATGGTCCCAAAATGCAAGGCATAGGCAACTGGGCAAAGGATGAAGCTCTGTCTGTAAAATAATAATTAATTAATTAATTAATTAATTAATTAAAATATAAAAACAGAAAACTATTTTTAACTCAGCAGGGAAGCTTCCAGACAATCCTTTTCATCACGACTCCCCCTAGTTAAGGGAACAGGGAGGCAATTACTCGACGAGGGACTGGGAGCCTAAAGACATACAAAACAAGACAATACGGGGAGTGCGGGTGTGAGAGAGAGATAGAGACAGAGATAGAGCAAGAGACCCAAGTGTCTGGCCCATTTAAACCCCGCAGATAGGGCCTCCTGCAGGACAGAGGACACAGACCCATCACAGTGGATGACGCTGGAAACCCCAGGGTTCCTCCGACCGTTACGCCCCAGCGCCGACGCTCCACGGGTAGCTGAACTCGCAAAAGTCCGGCAGGGCCAATGCTCACCGGAAGACACACGAAAAAATTAATAAATTAACAAACCATGTATTTTCAACTGACTGGCTATGAAGAACTGCAGCATGACGAAGCCTTCTGCTGGAAGACTGTCCAATCTGATTTAGAGAAAAATAAACCACCGAGCTCCGTACGCCACCCGCATTACGTACATGGATATAAATATTTCCCGGTCAGCTTTGCTGTATATTTCAGCTTGTTCTTAAGTATAAATGGGAACAATAAATATCACGTCAGAAAACAGGGCGTTTCTCTGCCCTTGAGAATACCTTGACCAGTTCTGGCCGTCGGGGCAAGACGACAATACCCACAATGCACCTCTGCTGGGCAACACTGGCAGCAGACTTGCTGCTATTACGGAAACACCGCTTCGCCCTGGCAGCGACCCGCCCAACCCTCCCCACCATCCATATTAATCAGCGGTGTCCGTTTACGCACCCCGATCCTTTCGGGTGAATGTCAGCTAGGTGCACCAGTGCTTAACGGACAACCCCCCCCGCCCCCCCACTGCCTGAAAGTCCCTTGTTCCGCCTCCAGTGAGATTTCAACTCGTGAGCTCCCAGTAGATAAATAAATGTTTGCAAGCATGAGATTTTAAAAGAATGAAAAAGAATGTTTTGCTACCCAAGTAAGGAATATTGTCTCCTTATCAATGTTTGGCATGGCAGCCATATTGCAAAGAACACGAACCAGATGTCACATGGCGCCAGATGTGGCCCTGTTTATATATCCAAAGTATAAAATCAAATTTAACAACATAAATATATCCATGACACCAGAAACCTACAACAGGCAGCGCCTAGATTACCTTCAGCAATATGGGGTGGTTATAGCGGTTTATTTTCTGCACTAATTATATCAGACTCAATTAAATATGACAAAAGCTTGATTAAGGATCAACAAGCACAACCACTGACACTGACAAACCCAACCCTGATCGAACATTTCTACTTTATAAGAAACCGTAATTACTCCGCTCCAAGTATAATAAATTACATCCAGTGAGTCTGATGGAAAAAAACACCAGCTACTAATTCAGCGTTTAAAGTTGTCAGAGAAACAGCAGTTTTAAATCACAGTGTGGGGCTGGGCCGGCCGAAATCTCCGCATATCTCACTTGCGCTCCAAGCCAAATCCTCCATCGATCGAAGCACCGGTATTCAAGGACAATGAGCCTTGTTTCCATGCAAGAGTTTATTTATCAAACCGTTTTCCTTTCCTTTATAGTGTGCCATCACATTAACAAACACGCACAATTCGCCCAAGGTGCGTCGGATTATTTATATATAACCATTTCTTATCAGGCACCATCGCAACTGCACGTTAACAGAGATAAACCGCAGACGACTGTGCTCGAAGTAATTCTGTTGTCATCGCTTCCCTTCCCGTCGTTTCCTTTATGGGTTTACTTCTGATTTTTCATTTATTTTACCTGCAACATATTTTTATTCTAGCTAGAGAAGAAGCCGAATCGGTCCTCTACCGGTTTAAATAAACGCGACGACAGGTTGACAAACATTAATTTACATCATAATCGCGATCGGTTCTCATTTACCATGACACTTGGAAGGGCTTATATTACAGTCACCTCGCAGGCGCCGTCATTTAAATAGAAAACAAAATAAATACTGCCATCTGATTATTTTAAGCTTGCTGAATATATTATATTCTCAAAATAAAAAACAATATATTATATATATATATCCCCATCACCAAAGATAAATCAGCCGATCACTCCGAGGTTGTTTTTGGGAAAAGACATTTCATGAAAATGAAAAGAGACGCCTATTACTTATATAACACTGAAAACCCACATAAATATACGTGTTCTCCAGTTTGGAACCAACCAGAGGCGTCATATTACTACAGTATCGTTTTATAAGACGAAATATTACGTGCCTACATTGTAGCTAGCTGTTTACCAGTGCCTAAGGCTCCAGGCTCGAAAACACCGCATGTTTGTGAAGGTGATCCCGGTGCCCGTCAAAAGCAGGACAAATCAGCCGTCAGTTAACAAACGGGCTAAAAAAACGCAACGAGAGGCTGCAAAGGGGGTCGAGGGATGAAAACACAGCGCCGGGTATTAGTGCTGTAGGACGATCGGCGATACCCTCCCCCCACTGCAAACAATAACATGTCTAAAAAACACGCACCGGGGCTCATTTCACTCACCGCGTCCGGATAGAAATGCCGCCGCTGGTTATACGGCAGAACCGCTGCAGAGAGGGAGGCGCTTCGCTCGCACGACGATCGGTTTTCTTGGGCACAAAAGCCTGTTCCCGGAGTAAGAATGTCGAGCGGATGAGAAGCCCAGGAGCGGCTGCGTTTCCGTGCCCCGGCAGGCCCCGAAGTGCGGAGCTCTTGCGCGCTACGTCAGCCCAGCCCCGCAGATCCTGACATCAGCGCTTTCTGCTCCGCTGTGCGCCTGTCGTCAGGGCCACCGTACACACGGTCACACACACACAAACACGGCGTGCGTTTCCGCCCTGCTCATCCACACCGGGTTGCATGCGTCTTTGCATGCGTGTTCCCTGCTTATCTCTTATTGTACTCACACGCTTAATCACGCCATTTAACTAGCACGTTCCAGGGCTTGTGTATAGCTACTGCTTGAATCAATATAATTACTGTAGTCTCTTGCTTGGTTGAGAAAGACAAAATGTTTCATCAAGTCAACTTTCAAGCTAGATATTTTAGGTGTTAGACTCGCTTTTAAAGGGTGAAGCTGCGTGATTGTGCGTCAAATTCAGTCCAGTGAATTGGATTGTTATAAATGTATCACTGAATTTTTGACCTATAGATTACAGGGGCGAACACTTAATTATATATCCAGCTGTAAAACATGTTAAACTGTAACAATGTGCTTCATATTTTCTTTTCCTTGTTGAGTTTGGGTCCGTTTCTTTGCCAGCTATTTCACAAGGATTTTTAAAATCATTCCAAGGCATGTCTGAGCTGCCTATAGCATGAGGGGTTTCCGATAGCAATGTCAGATATTTGAAAAATAGGCAAGCAATCAAATTTGTTACTCTCCTTCTGAGCGACAGCTTAAAATTACCCTTCCTTTGTCAGAAGTCCTGCAGGATGAACATTTTCAAGATCCCAGCAGAGGTGTTGGTGGTGCGAGAGAGGCAGAGAGTGCTCTGTCAGAGCTGTTACTGACGGCATCCTGTAAAAGCAAGCAGACCTCACGTGATCACCAGAAATGTCTGGCTGCACAGCCCCCCCCTTATAACCAGCGGGCACTAAGAAGCAATGAGGGGAACTCACACAGTGCCTGTATGATAAATCCTTTATTTGCACAGATACATTGAAATTCTTTACTTTGCCTACCCACCTTGTGGCAACAGTTGATGTGCAGCCCCCCTGCAGCTGGGGGTTAAAGGCCTTGCTCATGGGTGTGTGCCTGTTCTGCTGAGGATGGAGCTTGAACTGGCAACCTTCTGATCACAGGCACAGAGACTTACAATATGTTTCCATCCAACATGAGGTACAATTGAGAAGGTTTGGTCAGACAGTCCCAGTCCCTGAAGCAGCTGGTGGTTGAGGGCCTTGGCCAGGGACCTTACCCTGGAATCACTGTCCCCACCCGGGGATTTGAACTGGCAACCTTCTGATCACAGGCTCTGTCTTAACCCTTTGAGCCACACAGTACCCTGTTTTGATCACTTCATTTGGATGTGTTCTCAAACCATGATGGGATTTGAGCCACATTGAAAATCCATGCATGCTAATAATTTTGTGTTTTCTACGTGTCTGTGGCAGGTTGTCTCAGGTAAGCGACTAAATATAATGTTGACCCAGCATTATTACCAGTTGTGGATAACTAACTGAGATCAGACAGAAAATATAATATGGTGCCATCTAGTGACAGTAATCGGTATGTCACATTCCCTCCTCTGTCTCACTGTCTGACCTTCAGTTGAGAACATACTGAATATAAATTACTTTCAACTGGTTGGTTAATTGCCATCTTGCAAAGACTTACTTATTTTGCTAACATTTATCAGTATTGTTTGCCCTGTGATGTCTGCATTGCACCCCAGACCATCCAGACCCTGCACTGAACAAGCGGGTAACAAAAATGGATGGATATTATTATAGCTATTGTATTTCAAATAAACTGTAGGTTAATGAACCTGGCTATGGTTTGATGTTCATTATCCATCATTTCACCAGCTATTTTTCCATTACTTTGCCTGAGTGATGGATGACTGCAACCCATTATGATGAGAGAGCCTGGATCTCCTGTTTCTAAGCATGTGAGATGGTCTGGCCCATAGGGAGATTTCCCAGTGGCACCACAAGGTGGCAGTGCTGATGTCCCTGGTGAGGTATGTGCTGTCATGGTCAGGATTAGTCCATTGTGAAAGCGGGAGGTGATACATGCTCTTATGAGGAAGCCATTATTACTGAAATTATGAGACTTAGCATTTTTTTTGTGCTGACATTGAGTAAAATAAGACTCTAAATCTCAATGGGCATGGTTTGCGTCTGTTGTCAGTTGTGTAGTTTAATCCAGTGATTAACGATAATGAAACTAATTTGGTCATATAATGCAACACTAAGAGTCTGTGAGACTGACAGCTCTCGAAAAGCCTACGCACTGTAGCTTCAGAAGGCTCGTCTCCACCACGCCATCACCATCCGCCAGCGCGGACAGGGTGAACAAGGAGGCTGGCCCCTTCACCATTGGCCCCGCCCCCCCAGGCAGGGTTCATATTCGTGATTGGCTGGTCCCTGATAGAACTTGCGCTACGTTCATTTTTATTGGCTGACCCAAAAACCAGTCACAAGCATTCCATAACTTACAGGAGGTGAGATGCTCTGAAACTGATCATTCAAACAGCTACACTAAATTACAGTATTTACCCTGGCTGATTCAGTGCTACTAGGTCCTGACATTATGCAGAAAGTAGCCATAGGCCACGAAATATAAAAACAAATGCCAGGACAACAGACCTATGCGAAAGCATCATATTTGCTAACCAGTGATTTATCTGCCATTATAAGTAATGGTGAATCTTCATTTTGTACATATAGTACTATGTTAAGATACTGGTGGAATAAGAGATGACCTCCCAGTTAGGATCTGCGGGCTCGGCTAGTACGAGAGAGAGCAGAATCTCGTCAAAAACTTGCTGCATAAGATTGTGCCGCCTTGCCTGGAAAAATCTGGCCAAGCTGAGCGAGCTTCAAGCCAGAACAGCCCACATGAGGCAGAACTCAATATCCTGATGGGTAGCTGTTGCTAGTCTGCCTGTGGGCCCACCATGATAATGATGTCACTTCCTGGAGATAAGGCAGCTGTCTAATTGGTTCCCGCAGCTGCTGGATCCGGAATTTATGGCACAGTGTATCATTCTTCCTGTGTCAGGTAACAGGTTTGGTCCCCACGCTTGTTATAATCGCGCTACATAACTTGGGCATTGCGATGTTTCTTCTGAAGTTGCTGTGGGTTGCACAGAATGGAAGTCTAACCAAGTTTAGGTCATCAGTTCAGCCAGCTGGGTGATTTCTGGTTATAAAACAACTGAAACATATCCTGTTTGTAGACTGAAAAAAACTATTCCCCACATTTCATTTATTATGGACTATAAATCAGTGTCCTCTTCGAGGTTTGTGACCTTAGTGTGTTGGAGGGGATTCTGTATTTTGATGATCTGCAGGGCTATGTCACACAGAGCTTGATCTTAAACATCACACTACATGCTGGTCTGCATTTCAGCATGGTTGACTGCTCTTCCTGTTAAGATACCATCAGAGTCTATGGCATATGGATTAGGCCTGGCTGTAAACATGCAGGACCCTTCAGCCTGGTTAGCCCAAAGGGCTGTTAATGATGGAATCGGACGGTTAGCAGATAGTGAAGGGTTTAGCAAGTCATCCATCGATCCTTCAGCTGCTTGTCATGATTAGCGTTGCAGGGGGGCTGAAATCTCTGCCAGGCAGCACAGGACACAAGGCAGGGGTACATCCTGGTGGCGTGAGACGAACAGCGCATCACAGATACGGTAAGTAGAGTTGGCCTGGTTTAGGATGCATCGCAGATACGGTAAGTAGAGTTGGCCTGGTTTAGGGTGCATCGCAGATATGGTAGGTAGAGTTGGCCTGGTTTAGGGTGCATCGCAGATACGGTAAGTAGAGTTGGCCTGGTTTAGGGTGCATCGCA
>JAODUD010000041.1:3992436-4012410 GCA_026784285.1 Stomatorhinus walkeri | reverse complement strand
GTACGGGACCTGCGGCCGAGGCGGGCTGTCCTTTGTACGGGACCTGCGGCCGAGGCGGGCTGTCCTTTGTACGGGACGTGCGGCCGAGGCGGGCTGTCCTTTGTACGGGACGTGCTGCCATTTATATGATGTAATATATGTTTTCAACTGCAAGGCGTTCATTCGCTGAAACAGCATTTCTCCCGATCAGTCCAAGCATGTCAAAGGGCCCATCTCCTAACACTAACCACAACCGGGGCCCTCAATTCCTCGTGACGTCTGAGGTGATCTCACCGGAGACCAGATATTGTTCTCCTGCTCGAATTTCAGCATACGTCTCTTTCCCCATGGCTGTTCTGCACATCTGTTAAAAACAATTCGGCAATTTGATACAGTCTAAATATAAGGTAGGCATATAGGAACGCATCCGTCAAATCACGGAGATGAATCCTTTGGGCACTAGATATTTTCCATGGCTTCTGGCTCAGCACCAAATCACGCCTAAATTAATGTCCCTAAGCCAAAACTTAACAAGGTGTCACTGCTAAGATCTTTCCATAAAGGTAAACAGTGCTCATATTTGCTGTGGCCTTTCTGCAGCCAAGAAAAATGAATGTGTAAAGCCAAAGATGTCTCTCTGAACTGAAAAGAGCCGGTTTGCAATCTGCCTGCTGAGAGGCAGGCCAGCGGTAAAAAAAAAAAAATGTTAGAAAACATTGTTAAAATGAAAAAAGGGAAACGTATCCTTCGGATTGCGCGATATCTGAATTTCCTAGTTCAGTGCGGGTTGATATTCTCCCAGATTAAATGTGATTTTATCTTGGAGACTCTGGTGAACAATAACAACGAGCCCTCTTAAAGATATAGGAGTAAAGAAACCACTACAGCCGTTTTATTATACTTCTTTCACCTTAAATTAGTCTCAGAGAGCAGAAGGCTGTTGGCTGTGAAATCGATGGCTTACGGTGTGCAGTTCTCCTCGCTTAAATTCTCCTCATAAGAGGAGCAGTGGCGGCCTCGCAGCGGTCGCTGTCCGGTAGCGGCCACTGGCCCAGATCGCTCTCGCTTCCCCCCATCTCTGCGGGAGCCACTGCTGTTGTGCCCGTCTGTGAGGTCACATTAGGGTTATCGCCATTGTTAAGGCTATTATGGAGTGATCTGTCGGTAAACGTTATATGAAGTTATTTTTACTAGCGGTGTATTGCTTTTGGGATTTATCAACTCAAAAGTACACGAACCAATTTAATGTAAAACCACGAGATTACTGGTAACAGTGGAGGCTGCCGTTCCTCGGGTGCTGTGATGCTTGTCCCCACGTTTTAGTGGCTTGTTAAAGAGTAAAAGCAGAGATTCGGTGTCATTATGTTATAAAGTTAAAAAATCTCATAAAAGCCAGCCAGCCGTTACTCCCTTTTTCCAAATCTCGCCTTTTTGCATTGAAATCACCGACTCTCTTACCAGTGTGTGTGAAACAGCTAGATTTCCTCATTCTTCTCTGAAATTTGTACTCGGCAAACATTAAATGAAAAAACAAGCAAATACGGTTGGACTGCTTTAACTGAAATGTTATCATTTATATTTTATGACAGAACTAATTCTGTTTAACAAGTATTTTATATACATTTTTCAGGGACTGGTTTTTCCTTGGACGCGCGATGTAGAGGCATAGAAAACGCAGAAAAATCATGGTTATTTCACGGTTGAGGCTTCATCATCTAACGCTCCATCCTGGACCCAATACGGCGTCGCGTAAGTGTTGACTAACGTCAGAAGTGAACCCGAAGACAGATTTTAACCAGGGTTTTTTTCTGTTAATGAAAAAGGTCTGTGGATGACTGACGCATTTGTCGACATTTTTGGTCTCTAACCTTTTGCTCCGATGTAGGTTTTTAAATCAACATTATAAATTATCGCAATAATAATAATAATAATAATAATAATAATAATAATAATAATAAACATAAAGTGACAATTACAATACGCTCGTTTGTCAGTAGCACATAATTTGATTTACTAATGAAGTCTATAAAAAGCTCATTAATTTCAGTTGTAGCTTTGAAAACCAACTTTGCCGGCACTAAACTTATCTTAATTACGCCTGAATTGTTCCAGGGATCTTAAAAGCTTAAATAACTTGCTAAATAAAACGGATTTTGGAACTGTCTGGAAAATAGATGCATTTTTAACTGAGCGTACCATAGTATCCTGATGTATGGGTTGTTATAGTTCGAATTTAGAATTGCTTCACTGTCCTGCTGTATGTCCGCAAATAGTCGAATAACTAGAGGAGGCATTACGTGTGTTCTTGATAGCATTAAACACAAACCACATTGTCCAGGGATTCGGGGCTCTCTCAGTGCATATTCCACACCTCTGTCAAAAACATATTAACCAGTCAGGTCAAATGAGGCCAAAGTGCACCGACATCTGACTGGATTCTTGCCAGTAGTTTCATATGTTGAGGACATTTATTGAGCTTATTTCAAACTCGTTATTTTATACCGTTTTTAAAAGTATCACGATATTCTTGGAAGAGTAATTGGTTACCAGGCGCGAGCAAAAAGAAGATTTAAAAATAAACGTGAAGTTTTGGGATGATTCTATAGGAGTGATTAATTATTGTGGACGTTTTTTTTTTTTTTAAATGTTTGTAAATCGCATTCGGCACGTAATCACCTGGGGATGCCACAGGTTGACGGAGTGGCACGAGGATACAGTTTTAAGGTGCTTCACGGTGTGATAAAGGAGCTCAGTTAAGCGAATTATAATATTGCGACTGAGGACATAAATCAGGGACGGATGCGATCAGCCTTTGTTACGGATTTCACATCTGAACACTTATCTGCTCCTCAGTTTCACACATGAATTCATCACTTCCACGGACTTGGCCAAGGGTTGTTTAATTCGACGTAGACGTTAATAACTGTGAATGGACACAAAATTGACAAACAGTCTGTTTTATTTTGAATGAAGAGCGAATCAAGGCACATGATTTGTAAAGAGTTCTACAGTTTACTAGGTTTAAATTAATTTTCTTCACATTTTTCGAGTCTTAGAGAAAATCGTTTATCATTTCTATAATTGGCCTATAAATCCGTAGCAGAGCTGGCACTTAATAATAAAATTCATAATACCTAAACGAAAAATAAAAAATAAGTCTAACATTGAGGAAGCACTTAGCATATAGGTAAGTGGATTTGTGACTTTTTCTTCCCGTTGTCATAGTACATGGCGACTCCTTTACACTTAAATTAATTAGAAATTATTCACGTGAAAAAGTCGCAGTGTGAGATTGTTCATCCAAAGTTTACCGTCTCTCTGCAGGTGGGCGCTTTAGTCGCTGTCAAAAATAGGCCAGACTTATACAGAAATATAGTCTCAACCACTTTGGTCAGTGAAAGGCTGCTTCTGTCGTTCTCTTCTTTGCGCTCAGTGAACCGCAGAACCAACCAACAACGACACGTCTGAAAAAGAGCGTGGGTTTCACCTCTGTGCACGAATTGGATATTGAAATTTTAATATTTCTCAGTATTTTTTTTGTTCTAGTTAGATTTCATTTGTGGTTTTCATTTATCACAACTGTATTGACCGTTGTGATCGCTGCAGTATATAAATCCATATTTCACGCATTGGAATAGCCTATATAATATCGCATATTTCATTTTACTTGGCTGTTACCGACTCCCTTGCTGGGATGGGGAGGCGACGCCGAATGCGAGTAACTGTCTGGCTTGGGATGTTTGGCAATCGGGGACGAAAACATCGAGTGAGTCCCCACAGAGACACGGCTCTGAGTCGGGACTTTCAGTAACATCTTCTCTTGGCAAGAAGCTTAATTAACAAAACTGTCACACCACGGCGGCTCTGGCGCATGCGCAGAAGCTGCGCCGCTAGTTTTCCACGGTGCTTTTGACTCGCCGTGGATTAGATTCAATAAGGGGAATTATGTGACCCGGAGTTAATTTGAATTCCTTAGCCTGAAACTTTTCCATTTAAGCGCAATGCGGAGCAAAACGCCTTCAATGGCTACGCCAGGCCATCGGATTTACAATATAGGTAGTTCACCGGGAAACGGTCGTCACCAGGCGCCTGATTTATATTTTGATTAGGTAGTAAATGTCAGGGTGGAAAGGTCTGGGGAGTTTTAATGTAGATTTAAAACACTTACAATTTTGAAGTGAAAAGACATCCCCGATGAGCACTGCGGGCTCGGGGGAAGGTATTTTAATGGCACAATGATCCAAACAGTCCTGTTTGTTTCATAGGGCGGCATTGTGCAGCGGTTTCTAAACGGCAAAACAAAACTGCAGAGGTGATTCACCCCCCCGCAGAGGTCATGTACAGAGCGCCTTAAGGAAAAAAAATCAAACAACTCCGACAATGGATCTCACAGCCCAACGGCTGAATGCACATTATGCCCTACATGAAATAACACTCGTGTTTGCAGACATTCCCGCAAAGAGCCCAAAAAGGGAATTTACAGGAAATGTCTGGAAATGGAGAAAGTCGAGTTGGTTTTGTTCATTTCTGTCTTTGGTACTCCTTGTGTTTACAGTGTTAATAACCTCATAATATGTCATTAACTCGTATATGCTATGAAGCTTGTGAATGCTTCGCAAATAAGCACTTCTTCATTCATTACTTGGATCAGCGCAGTCATTTATCTAAATGAACATGCAGAAGCATCTATCCACCCATGATAAATTACGTTAAAGAAATTAAGTGATACTCCGAGTTTTGTTTTACCGGACTGGCGCAATACATATCAAGTAGGTCAGAAAGTCAACAGAATTGATCATGGTAATCCGACGCTGACAAAAACAGTCAACTCACTGAATAGTCGGCAGCGTTTAATAGGCTAGAATTGAAAAGGCTTGTTTTATGTGCCAATCCAGCATTCATGCACTGAATAATTCAATCATAAAACAAAACACGTTTTGTTGTACTTATTTTCCAAAATGTTTAAATGGGTTCACGAATACGAAAATGTAACAAAAGTAGTAAAAATACGTGATAGTCAGTAGGATGATTTTCAAATCGCAGGAATCGTTCCTCTAAAATTATCATGCGTTGTTAAAATATATCTAATCACGCAGGAACATCGCCGTGATTTATGTGTTATCCTGTATTGGATAAGCAGATGGAAGTTATTGTGTAGCTATAAATTGTAAATAGGCTACTATGGAGATAACTTTAATATGCTACTGTTTTCCATCTCACTCAATAAAACATGTTTTAGGCTACGTGACAGACCCAGATGATTAATGCCGTATACGCTTCTACGCGAATACCAACGATTACACACCGATTCCAAATTAGATTCGACATTTAAATTAGTTCTATATAAACACAGTCTACCTATTATTTTAACAAAACACAAAACTGCTCGTACAGAAGCACCCACTTGAAGTTAAACAGACGGATATTTGACAATGATACTCCTGAATGTATACACTTCAAGAATACGTGCTAAAAGCGATGGTGACCCGCGATACACCCAGAGTTAATAATCCCATGTATGCGCGTTGTGGGCTGGCTTCGCACATCGGCAGCCCAGCAATCGTAGCTGGCACCTCATTCCAGCGGATATGTGGAGCACCAGCAAAACCCCTCGCTGGCTTGTTGCCGGAGAGCCAGGATCTTTCTGTTTCTACGAATCGCTCACTGGATTCCGGCTGCAAGGAGCAACAAGTGCATAAGCTCGTGGGAGAAAAGATCATGTCATTAGACGCTTAGGTATCCGACGAGGGAAAAGTTATCGAGGGGAACCTCAAAGTGCTACCGACGCAGAAAGGAAACAGATTACCGGGCACATTTGCCTGTGCTTTTTCTCTTCCCAATAACTTGTGTACGGTTTTCAATCCATGCTGCATTTTTAAAGAATGGCCGCTAAACTGGTATTAGTGCTGCAGTTGTCCGTGTGCTTGAGTTATCACTTTGGGATTGTGGCATCCGAAGACCCCCCCCGAGGCACCCAGGACAGCGGTTCCGCGGCTGGGCATGACGTACCGGCGTCCGACAGCTTTACCCGGGACACGCTGACGAGCCGTATGTTCAAACTGTATGACAAATACAGCCGAGAACTTAATCGTCCGAGAGACGGAAATACAGTGCGAAGTTTCAGGGCGACTCCAGGTGAGCGCGTTTCCATCCATCATATATTGCTGGTCCGATATGGTCAATAATCATGACGAAATAAATATATTAATGGATAATAATGACATCAATTTGCGACTTTCGTGCTGTACATTAATAATGTACATAATATATATATATATGTGTGTGTATTTATATCCTTAATATATACATTTGCACATTTCCCAATGTAATAATGATGAAATGCTTGGACTCTACATCACCGTAACTGTCCCTATGCTGGGTCTTCAGCATCAGCGGTTCTGCGGGGGAATGTTCGAGAATTCTGGCGCCATCTAGGGATATTGTCTTAAATGTGATTTATCTCCAAACAATTGACTCGCAAATTGCAGTTTTAGAAAATTAATTTTTAGTGTATTACTGAAACCCATGCACGATGTACGTAACAGCGTGTGGACTATTTGCAAATAGTCCGTTCAATCACTGCGCATAGGGGCAAAACCGTATACAGTGATTTTAATGATTATCCTTCATCGTTTCCGGAATGCTAAGTTTTCCTAAATGTATAGATAACATTACGGTGTAGGTTTCCTCAATAAAACAATACATATGGTGAAATGTGGTAAACATAATCTCTGCTTTTGGGGGTAGAACTGAATCGATCAAGCTGCCAGTCCATTAGAGAAAAAACTGCAATTGAAATCGAAGTCCGGGAGAAAAAATAATTATAGGATATCAATGTAACGAAAATACGACGCAGCAATGTGCAGGTGGATCATTCTTCCATCTCACGCTGACGTGCGATGTTCTGATCAAAGAATGGTGGCAGTTATAAACTTCATTAGGACTTTCTCACGGCAGGGAATTGGTCGTCTCAGGGGAAGTGACTCATACCGTTCACACAAGCTGGCGTCTCTGCTGAGATCGGCCGCCGTTTACCCTCCGCTCCAGCTTGTACTACGCGCTACGCATCTCCTAGCAACGGCGCCTTGAATTTTCATTAATGATGGCTGCGCGGCAATGCTATCAAGTTTCCTCCGTAGTTTTGATGTATGTGAGAGGACGTGATTAGGCTGTTAATGCAGTTAGACACCAGTGGCTGAAGGAGGGAAAAAAGTGTTTTGAGGGCTGCTTGAGTAAGCATTTCCATATGACAGAGGTAATATATATCTCTGCAATATCCCTTCATAACTCCCCAGGAGTCAAACATAGACAAAAAATGTCACTGTTGCTCAGGGCCAAAGGGTGAGTATTCATCACTCAGCTTTCAAGTTCAGAATCATGTTACTTTCTTGTCTTCACAGACGGCGGGAAGGAGAAGGATTTGTTCCAGTTTAACGTGACCTTCGTCCAAGACTCAGAGGTGATACTCTCTGCTGCTTTCCACTTCTTCTTCGACCATCGTCCCTGGCAGAGGTCCTGGCTCTGTAAGCGCTCCCAGAGCCCAGCCTGCCATGTCCCAGTCCTCCAGCAGATGGCGCCAGTCCGAGTCCTATTCTGGAGCCAATCCCGAGAGGGTGCTGACGGCAAGCTTCTGGGAAATGTCACCTTCATGCCGCCCAGGAGGGGAGCATGGCTTACAAGGGACATATCAGACATTGTCAAGCAGGCCCAGGCCACAGAGGAGCCATTAATCATGGCGGAGTTCGATTTTAGTAGGAAGTATCTGAGGCGTACCGAGCGGCTGTCCTCATTGGCCCTTCCCTACTTGTTGGTCTTTGCTGAAGACCTATCCATTTCAGAGCCCAACAGCGTGGCCTCCAGTTTGCAGCGTTATGGCCCATTCCCAGGTGCTGAGGAGCCGGCTCATTCCCCCAATGCCTACCCCAAATCACGAGTCAGGAGGGATGCCCGGGCCTCAGACCCCATCCGCAACAATGAGCTCCCCGAAGTGGAGCACGGCACCTGGAAGAATAACAAGATGTGGGAGAGCCCCAACTTGGCTCCGAAGCCCAAGGTCCCACAGAAGGAGCACAGGAGAAGGGATCCTGAAGGCGGCCTGGACCTGGGGGCACCCCAGGTGCTCAGCTTCGATGAGGAGACCATGCGGAAGGCCCGGCGGCGGCAGTGGAGCGAGCCGCGGGTCTGCGCCAGGCGCTACCTGAGGGTTGACTTTGCCGACATTGGCTGGAGCGAATGGATTCTTGCCCCCAAGGCCTTCGACGCCTACTACTGCGCTGGGACCTGCGGGTTCCCCATGCCCAAGGTCTGAGCTGCCGAGTTTACCGCCGAGATTACTGCCGGATTTACCGCCGATCTTACCACCGGTTTTACGGCTGGGCTTACCGCCGATCTTACCACCGGGCTTACTGCTGGGTTGACCACCGAGCTTACTCAAGGGATTACCGTCGAGTTTACCACCGGGCTTACCGTCGAGTTTACCACCGGGCTTACTGCTGGGTTTACCACCGAGCTTACTCCCGGGATTACCGTCGAGTTTACCACCGGGCTTACTGCTGGGTTTACCACCGGCCTTACTGCTGGGTTTACCACCGAGCTTACTCCCGGGATTACCGATCGAGTTTACTCCAGGGATTACCGTCGAGTTTACCACCGGGTTTACTGCTGTGTTTACCACCGAGTTTACTGCTGGGTTTACCACCGAGTTTACTCCCGGGATTACCGTCAAGTTTACCACTGGGTTTACTGCTGTGTTTACCACCGAGCTTACTCCAGGGATTACCGTCGAGTTTACCACCGAGCTTACCGTTGGGTTTACTGCTGGGCTTACCGCTGAATTTACTCCCAATCTTACTGCTGGGCTTATTACCAAGTTTACTACTGGATTTACCGCCGAGCTTACCAGCAATCTTACTGCTGGGCTTACCGCTGAATTTAGTGCTGGGCTTTAACCAGTTACCAGCATAAAGTCCTTTTTAGCTGTTTTCATCAACAAGGGTGATTGAGTACAGTACGGATACCTGAAAACAGTTTTCCACTATTTCAGACCAGCATCATTTAAAGCTGGCATTTACTGCAATTGACTACTGGTCGCAGTTCCTATTTAACACTTACTTAACAGCCCATTGAATGTTCTTAACAACCTATTTAATGCAGCTGACTATAATTTCGATCTTGAATGTGGTCCTTGTACCGTGCAGAAACAGTTCCAATGCAAGCAAGGGCATTACAATAATAAGCAATGTGATGAGTTTGCCCTGTGGCAATTTATACAGAATAATATAAGATGAACAACAAACCAATAGCAATACCTGCTGGCAACCCCTCCCCAAAGCCAGAACTAAATTATAACTGGCCAAATTATTCTTGCTTCCATACTCATCAGCTCCCCCTAGTGTCTGGGCCCCTGAAGGCCTGCCCTTTTCTCCCCCTTTAGGGGTGGCCCTCAGGCAGACAGACAGACAGACAGACAGACAGACTCAGTTTTGTATAAGGGGACACATCTAACAGAATTCACTGATATAAACCTTCTCTGGAGGCATGCGGTGGGTTGATGTGAAGGTAGACGACTGACAAAGCTTCTCGCCCCTCTTGCACACAGGTTGTTCGTCCTTCCAACCACGCCACCATCCAGAGCATCGTGAGGGCAGTGGGGATCACCCCGGGGGTGCCCGAGCCCTGCTGTGTCCCTGAGCGGATGGGGGCCCTGAGTGTCCTGTTCCTGGACGAGAGCAGGAATATGGTCCTGAAGGTGTACCCCAGCATGTCTGTGGAGACCTGCGGCTGCCGATAGGGGGGGCTCTGGGACAGGGCAGCCAGGTCGGCAGGCTCACGGACCACTCGCCACAGCTGGGGGGGGGGGAGGCGGTATGAGAGAGACAGAGTGTGCTGGCACTGGCAGCACCAGGGGTGGCGCCCTGAACATTCGCCAGTGCATCCTGGGTCGTGACAATTCTCACATGCTCAGATCATCACCATAACCTTCTCTAAAGTCAAACTGTACAACTTTCCCTGCCTCATGTGATTGCACTTCTGCAGTGGCGGGTCTTTGCTCCCACGTCTTCATAATGTACATACACGCTTCCTGTCTTGTGTTGTTTGCAGGATCTCACTTGATATTCCATTTGGTACACAGCCATTGACTTCCTACACACTGTTCCACACAGTCATTCACATTTTATTATTTCTTTTATATAGTTACTCAATGCACATTCTGCCCAGTCACACTATATCTGGTGCTGCACATAGTCACTCACTTCCTGTCTTGTGTTATACAGTCACTCATTTCCTGTGCCGTGTCGTACATAGTCACTCACTTCTATGTGCCATGTCGTACACAGTCACTCACCTCCTGTGCCGTGTCGTACACAGTCACTCACCTCCTGTGCCGTGTCGTACACAGTCACCCACCTCCGGTCTTGTGTTCTACAATCAATGGGTGAATCTCAATACCAAGAACGCAAACACCCTACTTGTGGTCTTGCCAAGACCGGTATTGCAAACTTTCCTTCCAAGAACGAACTTGGGGAGCAATGAATCAGGGGATTGATCTCATTTGGCAAGGATGCAAATAACGTGTCATTGGTATTTTGGGTGGAGCAAGAACAACACCCCGGGATTTTTACCATCCTATGTACTTACATTCTTAGTATCGGAACTGGTCTTCAGCAATGGAAGATGACGTAAAAGAGGTACACAAGGAAACGAGTATGGTCAAGTATGCAAACTGACATTCACCCAGTCACTTCCTGTACCATGTCCTATACAGTCACTCACTTCCTGTTTCAGTGACGTCATATAGCAGCACACGGACATATCAGTGGACAATATTTAACTGGCTCCACATCTACAAAAGCTCAATGCATAATGTGACACAGCATTTTGGTTATTTTTGTTCCTATCATCCATTGCTGGGCAGTACTCAATATTTTTCAAGATCGTTTTTATTCATCCCTAGCAGTTTCTCTCTATTCAAGTAACCGGCGAGTATTCAAGTGAAAAAAAGAAATCCCCGTGTTGATGTAATTGCAGCCGCTATGCATAGATGACGTTAGCTATGAATATTTAGGTAGCAAACTAAACGTAAGAATAAATATTAACAGGCTAACGATATTTAAACAGAAAGAGATCACATTATAATGGCATTATACAACCTTACTACCCAGCATAAAAGGAAAAAGTATATCTGTGTGTTTTATATTTTATCCATAGCTCAGAACTAGATGTAGAGCACAGTGCCTTCAAACGCTACAGATGATACAAAGCGTGATACACCAAAAGTGTTCGATAACGCGGACAAGCACATTCTGGCCACCGTTAATAGGGCACTTAACTGGTTTATCTGCCTGCCGCGGCAGTGTTGACAATGCGGACAGGCGACTGTTTTGAGCCACCGGGATGAGGGGGTGATTTGAGGTAAACTCATTGGACTTAACGCGTGGGGGGTCGGATTGCCGTGCGCGGAAAATCGCTGCTAACAATTTAACCAACTGAGACGTAGATTACACTAATCAGTAATTGATGATGCATGATAACCCCGTCCACCGTGTGTTTTCAAGCATCATTTCTCCTACCATTACGTAATTCCAGATGTATTGGTCAATCACTACGTAAGGAAACAACAGGCAGAAAAACGTACACTTAACACACAGTATTGCTACAGTGCTTCAATATGAATATTAATAATACTATGGAGATACTGCAGCCTGAAAGCAATGTTCTGAAAAAGTTTGCTTCCTGAAGGGCACAGTGGTAGTCTTTATCATTTGTAGGTGGTTCTGGTTATTTAGTGCATTTTATAAGAGATAGACTGCACTGCATTGTACAGCACGTGTATTTATTACTGGCGGGGTTTGTGTTTCTGTTTACAAAAGTGTCTTGTTCCACTTCTAAAATCACCCGACACATAACTATAATTCTGAAGATTCCTCCGGGCTGTGAACTGTGTGTTTTATTATATCCATAAAATGTTTATTATTTCTGTATGTTTTATGTGTTCGTTTAAATATTGTCTTCATTCGCGAAAAATTAGTAGCTGTTTTCTGCATTTCTGTTCTTGTAAATTATACAGTAGTAGCCTTCGTAAGTGTTAGAACAAAATAAACAAAGATAATTGGTTAATTATCCCCAATGGCCCAAAAGTGTTTTTCATTGTTATGAATTCCAGAGCTCTGCTTTTCTTTGTTCGTTTTTTTCTTAACAATGCATTGTGGAAACGCATGTTTGTGGTCATTACTGGTTATCCTACTTGCGTTGGTCCGTCAACAGTTGATTAAAGTCGTTATCCTGTAAATAATGCATGGTTCATGTAAAAAGACGCCCAGAAGTAATTTCTCTTTTAAACAGAGTAGCTCTGCTGTAATGACTGTCGACGCGTGTTTTTTTTTCGCCTGGCGAGTCTTTGCAAATTAACGATATGAAGCACTGGCTTCTGGCTTTCGTGCGAATTTGAAACACATGCTGAGATAATGTGCGGCTGCATCCATCTCGCGTGCTGTCGTCTGCGGCATCCTCTCCGTGAACCGGGGACTTGAAGGATCTTTGGATGACCTCTGACTGGCGGCGTTAGCTGTCCAAAAGGCCATTATAAGCAGAAAAATTCCTAGATGGAAGTTTTTTTAGCGCTGATGGAATGGAATTTGTGGTTGTGTACTGACAAAAAAATGACACTTGTTTTGTTAATATATGGTCTTTGGGTTAAGTACTATGAAATGCACTGATGATATTCCATAATAATAGGGTTTTATGGATTTTTTTTGCTTGCCAGGCCATTGAATAAGAATGGGTTTTCTGAGAGAGGAGCTAGACACACATTTTAAGTGCTAAATTGTTCAAAAAAACTGCTAGTACAATCCATTCATAACTTCGAGCACTGGTACTGAATTCCAAACTTCATTGACACTGATCCCCTAGTAGCAGGAGAGCAGAACAGAATGACCTCTCATGGCAGAATTTCCTTATCCCGCTTCATTATCCTCATCTGTGAGCCGAATGTTTACATGATCCTCATTAGCTAGAGGTCTTCGGTGATAACAGCGACTAAAACCGGACACGGGCGGCCTAGATAAGGCCATGTGCATTGTTGCCTGTACTGGATGCGAGCAAGATGTTTACTGTTAACCATGGGAGCCTGGGAGGTCCTATCGCCTAGGAAGCTCCCATTTCTCACAGATCGCGGAACTGGAACGCAGTGGTAATTATCATGGGACAGCGAAGTCTGAAGATGCAGGTCCGGATGAGCCCGTTCCTATCAGTGTGCCTCAGCGTGATGATGTCCGTCGGGTCTTGCCGCTGCAAGCCAGCGTTGAGCGTCCCACAGGTCGACGGAGCTGCGGGGTTTCTCTGGCCGGCGCTGGGGGACCTGGCTGAGGACGAGGAGGAGCAGGCTGCCCGAGCGAGGCTGGAGAGTTTCCTAGGCAACATGAAGCAGAAGATCCTCCGCAAGCTGAACCTGACCTCCGTGCCGCAGGAGCAGGGCAGGGTCGACCCGCCGCCGTTCATGATGGAGCTCTACAACAGATATGCTGCTGACGGGTCCTCCGCCCCGCTTTCGGACGTGATCCGCAGCTTCGGAGTGCTAGGTGCGTGCTGGGGGTGCAGTGGGGGGACGCAGTTATAGTCGGGGAAGGGATCTTGATGTTCAGTTTGAGACACTCTGGAAAAAAAGACTCAATGCATGTTTAAAGTGTCATACCTGGTGTGATAAACTCTGGAAGTAATCGTACCCCGATGCAAAACCACCATGTACCGTGTGGCTGGTCCTCTAGAAATGCTGATATGAGAAAGTATTGCATTCTTGTTTGATTGCCTGAGCACGCAGTAAGACTGTGTGCGCTTTCAACTGGTACACTGGTTCACTTTAGGGACACATTCAGTTGGTTTGTTTCATAAATGTCAGGCATGTGTTTGATTTTTACATCTGCAGATGGTGGTGTGCATTTTGAGGATAACGGCTTTAATTGTAAAAAATAAAATCATAACCACATTGTGTGTGTCTCGAAAGCACTGAGCTCTACACTCTAGAAAAAAAGGGTACCAGTTTGCACCTTTGCTTGTCACTGGGGCTGTACCCTCAACGGTCTGCCAGTTGTGCCCTTAGCTGTAGGTACTTGTACCTTTTAAGGTACAGAAACTGACTCTGAGGAACATTTTCGTACCATTGCGGAACATTAGTGTTGTTTGTACCTTAAAAGGACAATTCTGTAAGGAACAGCCCCAGTGACACGCAAGGGTACAAACTGCTACCCTTTTTTTCTGAGAATGTACCTATCTTAAGCATGCCTGTTGTCATTGACTCTATCGGTAACCTGTTACCGACACGTCTCCGTCTGACACAGATGTCATCCGGTCTGTAAAACGTGGCAACACCTCTGAGCACCGGCTGCTCTTCAATGTCTCCATCCCCTGCCATGAGGAGATCACCGCCACAGAGCTGCGGCTCTACACGCTGCCCAACGGTGCCCCGCCAGAGTGCACGGGTTGCCAGGCAACCATCAGCGTGTATAACGTGGAGCGCGGCTCGGAAGGACACAGGCTCCACTTTCTCGCCAGCAGGAGAGTGAAAGGCGACCATGGTCCCTGGGAGGTGTTCGACGTGACTGGACCGAAGTTGGGCTGGATCACACCCGGCCAGAGCACCAAAGAGTTCGAGGTCCACATCCAGCAGGGAGAATGCGCTGTTCTTGACATCAGCCTCAGCCTGAAGGACAACAGCTCCGCCATCCTGATCGTCTTCTCCAATGATCCCAGGAGCAGAAGGAAAGATGGCTGGAACGACCTGAAGCCTACGGTTGTGCATGTAGAGGATAGGCATCCACCTGAGACCAAGGTGCTAATCGACAACAACGAGATCCCAATCGACATCCATCCAAGGAGGAGGAAGCGAGCTGAGCACGACTATTGCCGGAGAACCTCCCTCAAGGTGAACTTCAAAGAGATCGGCTGGGATTCCTGGATCATCGCCCCACCAGAATACGATGCCTTTGAGTGTCGGGGCATGTGCTACTTCCCACTGACGGACGATGTCACCCCGTCCAAGCATGCTGTGATTCAGACACTCGTCAACCTGGGAAACCCCAAAAAGGCCAACATGGCGTGTTGCGTCCCAACCAAACTGGACCCCATCACAGTCTTGTACAAGGAGAACGGCATACTTACCATGAAACACTTCTATGAAGAGATGAAAGTCGCCGAGTGTGGATGTAGGTAGTAGAAGAAAAAGATGTTGACATGGATACTTGGGGGGGGGGGGTGGTCTTTATGCTGCTTCTACTCCACCCCCTCACCCCCACCCCCAGGATGCTGCCTCACTACAGTCTAATCTGTAATAAACATTGGGAGTGACACTATGACCTCCGTCATGATAATGATGTCATGACCTTTGCTGCCAATGGGATTTCAAATCCTACAGCACTGGGGGATTAGCGGTCACTGTTGATAACCGGTGCTGATGGGGTAAACCAGCCGGCAACATGCAGTGTATGTAAGTGCCGCAAAGACCCAGTTTCTCCCAACGTTCCTCTGTGCTTCTCCACCCGATCCTCAGGGGACCCCTGACAGTCCACATTTTTGTTCCCTCCCAGCTTCCAACCAGTCAGGAACACCAAATATCTGGTACAGGTGTGTTGGGAGAGGGGAAGGAGCGAAAATGTGGACTGTCTGGGTTGAGAAACAAAGCTTTAACCATATCCCAGGTATTGAGGAACAGATGGGCCCTTTTCCCAAAGATAAAAAATAATAAAATAAATAAAAACAAGCATGACTGAGTGACGGTAGAAATCCCCTTAATTCCACCTTATAATAACACAAACCACAACAAGTATTCAATATTCAGTCTTTTGTTTGATTATCACATTTAAATGCATTATATGTTTTTTCTAACACTGCATAACTTTAATATACATTTATAGCCCAGCACACTGAAATATCACCAGATTTCTAAAAGAAAAAAATCATTTGTATAACCTTTTTTTACAGTTAGTGCAAATCATTTCCCCAATACTCTTGTCAGCCACAGCGGTGAGATTGATTAATGTGTGACAATGGAAAGGAAGCTGTAAGTGGACACGTATTAGCAAGCTATAGAGTACAAGGTGCACAAACCTCTGGTTAAAATCCGCTCAGCAAACCAAAGGTATGTCTTAGCAAACAACTGTGACAAGTTACTGTTTTCATATTTTTCAAACTGAATAGATTGTGTACATAATATTTATTTAATCGATATGGAATATCGGATGGAATACAATGGATTGATTATCGATATTTCTTTAAGATGTCCTGTATTGATACATTTTGTAGGCTGAAATTTCAAAAGTAACAGTCAGTAAATGATCATTAAATACCTTAAAGCCTCAACATCACTATTTGTGCTTTGACTGTGTGATATTTATATGTACGATGAACACGATTAATTAAATGACATTAGTAAATGACAGATTGATTATGGGCAATTACTGGCTTGAGATCTGCTAAGGCAGTTGGGGAATCACCAGGAGGTCCATCATAATTCCCACAGATCTAGATCTGAGTTTTTTCCGGTGTTATGATGAGTTGAGCTACTTTGTCAAGTTAGGCTGCCATAGTGCTAATCGATAGCCCAAACCCTAACCCCCAAAAAACCCCCTAAAACCCATATCCTAACCCCAACCCTCACCCTAACCCTAACCCCAAAAAACCCCTAAAACCCTTATCCTAACCCCAACCCTAACCCTAACCCTAACCCCAAAAAATCCCTAAAACCCTTATCCTAACCCCAACCCTCACCCTAACCCTAACCCCCAAAAAAACCCCTAAAACCCTTATCCTAACCCCAACCCTCACCCTAACCCTAACCCACAAAAAAACCCCTAAAACCCTTATCCTAACCCTAACCCTAACCCCAAAAAAACCACTAAAACCCTTAACCTAACCCTAACCGCCAAAAACCCCCAAAACCCTTATCCTAACCCTAATATATAAACTTTGTAATATAAAGCAATGTATGGCCGTCATTCTCTAAACCACCATTTGTAATAGCATTGTAAGATGTCTGTATCGCTGCCCATTTACTGGATGGGTACACAGGCACAGGATGATCAACGTGTGATCCGTTCTCTGCAAATCCCGCCATTTCGGGATGTTCGCACTTTGTGTTACCTATAAGTACAAAATATTAAGCATGAGTGCGAATAACATGGCACCTACGTGACTTCAGATTTCCCCAACAAACGTCAGCTGTCAGCATGGTTGTTAAATCCTGCGGAAAGACCGCCCTCTTCAGGTGATCGGGGGTATGTATCTGCCCTGTTTTTGTTGTGAGTGAAGCTGTTTTAGCAACATACAAAGAAGCATTATACAAATCAGGGCGCTTTAATTGCAGACCACAGGGTATTAACTGCAAATTAGCTGTGTTACTCATAATATCCTCTTTTACAGAATGGAGAGAAAACTGAATATTTTCCCAGAAAGGAAACAGTAAACATATCGCAGAATTTAAATTAAAAAACATTTGTAAGACTGAAGAAATAGCACCTCACTCCAAGACATTGGATGCGTCTGAAATGTCATACTTGTTTGCTATGTAGCAGGCGAATATAGTATGCGGGAAGAGCAGTATGTCCAAATCATCAGTATGGATGAGACAGTAAGCAATTGGTACCCAGGTGACATACTACATTCTTAGATATTGCGAAGCGTGCATCCGATGGACAGTATGCTGTCCCACAAGGCCACTGGACCTGCAGCCACAGATGAAGAACTCTTCTTTGATAATTTTGTCAGGATGGTGAAAGAAATGTCATCAAGTTTAAGTTGAAAACACCACATAGTTACACATGGTGACTCAATTATGTTTCTTTTTGTTGATTGTTTTTTTTCCAGGCTACATTATTGGACAGGCAGTGTGCAAGATGGCGAACATGAGTACGTCCGAGTCCATGCAAACTGTTCTCATGCATATAAAAAGTATGTACTACATTAATGGTCAATTAGTAGTATGTACAGTAAGGTGTACAGTAAGGTATGCAATTTTGGATGCATCCATAGGCTAGTATAGGAAATAGTGTGACATTTGTTTCTGTAACCAGTGTCTGTAATTGGGGGATGGGGGGGGCAGTGTCTTACAGGCATGGTTCAGGAGGGGGCAGGTGGGGAGCAGAGAGGAATGGCCTACTTCTGGTAAACCAGCTTAGAGCACCAGCTCCTGCACTCTGCCTGGCGATCCCGTTTCAGCCAGCAGTGCTAATGGCCGCCCGACTGACGCAATGAGCCATGTATGGCCATTCAGAGAATGGTTCCTGATTGGCTGGAAGCTGTGGGCAGACAGCTTTATGTCAGCCCGATGGCATTAAAAGCTAAGCTTGGCATTAACAGCACAGATTAATGATATACTGCAACGATTAGCATGCAGGAGACATGCATTCCCAATGCAGATGTATGACAAAGCGTCGTCACCTTGAAAGCCTTCACTCATTCCTAACTCATTTCAGTTTTTTGGATTGACTTTTATTTTTATTCTGGGCTGGATCTTTCGTTGTACTGCATTGCACCACAAACCATTTTAGAAGGATTGAACTGGTAGGCTAATTTCAGCTTTAAGTCTTGCCAAAAACTTTGTAATTTCGTCTTTGAATGTTCAGGGAAGTCCATTTTTCATCGGAAGCTAAGATGCAGATATAGTTTTTGATTCAGATTTTTACCTTAAGTGAATTTGTTGAGAGGTGTTAACACCAGGGCCCAAGCTGCATAATCATGCCTCAGACCGGCTCAGACGTCAGATTGCCAGCTTGCCAGCCTCTCTGATTTTTTTCTTGTGCAATATTAAAGTTAATGCTGATGAATGAATTTATATTTTGCAACATTTAAACATTATCTTCACAACAAATAAATGAAGTGTCATTTTATTTCAATGAAGATAAGAAATCCATAGCACCTACATGACATTACCAGCAGGAGGCGTCATATTTCAAGCAGCAGGATGTATTTCAATGATCTCCCATATTGTAAGTGATGCATCAAAGATATTGCGATTTAAGGGTTCTTGGAGCAAAAGTTTCTTATGTTGTTATTATGTAAAACCTTGCTTGTCGCCAACAGCAGGGGCAACTAATGAAAAGCAAACTGAGGTGAGAGTAAAACAGGAGTAAATCGATGGGATGATTGTTTAAGGAAGAGAGAGGAAGACAACCCAGAAAAATGACAAAGGCCGGGTTCCTGCTGGCATCGTTGGTCACCTGCTGCCATCTCTTGGGCACTGCCCCCTCCTTCCAGCCTGCCCTGCTGTTGGATATGGGTCAGATTCTACTGGATAACTACTGCTTCCCTGAAAACTTGGTTGGAATGCAAGAAGCCATAGAGCAGGCTATCAGCAGTGGAGAAATCCTCCACATTTCTGACCGGAGGACTTTGGCAGCCGTCCTGAGTGCCGGCGTGCAGAGTGCGCTCAGTGACCCCCGGCTGGTCGTCTCCTACGAGCCGGGTCACGTTCCCATGACTCCGACCACCCTTCCCTATCATTCCCCGGAGCAGCTAATGAGGGTGCTCCAGAGTCTGATCAAGGCAGAAGTCATAGATCACAGCGTGGGCTATCTGAGGGTCGACTACATCATTGGGGAGGAAATGGCGGAGGGAGTCAGACAGTTTTTCTTAAACAGTGTCTTGAGCAAGGTGGGCCACACCTCCTGTTTGATTTTTGATCTTCCTTACTTGACGCCTGAGGACATGTCTGGAATCGCTTTTATTATATCCTATTTTTCTGACCCAGGAATGTTATTCCACATTGACTCTTTGTATGACAGACCCTCTAACACCACAAGCGAACTGTGGACCAAGCCCTGGCTTCCAGGACTAAGGTATGGAAATAGAAAGGACCTAGTTGTTTTAACAAGTGGACGCACCTTAGGTGCCACTGAGGGAGTCGCTTATGCCCTGAAGCACCTAAAGGGGGCTGTCGTTGTAGGGGAGCGATCTGCCGGAGGGTCGCTGAAAATCAAGAAGCTACGTCTGTCGTTGTAGGGGAGCGAT
>JAODUD010000041.1:3958317-3975775 GCA_026784285.1 Stomatorhinus walkeri | reverse complement strand
TGGAAAGACACATCCATGGCCCGGTTCTTCGCAGCCTGGCGCCCCGCACTCCCATCGGGACCAGCGCTGGGCTCGTTCCCAAAGGCTTGAAATGCTCCGCTCACTGGATGCCCATCAGATCTTAAAAGCAAAGGTTGGGTAGATGGTGAAAAGCAATGTTTTCGGTGGTGTATGGTAGGAAAAGACACAGACTGACTAGGTGACGTGGGTCGCTGATTTCTGAGCCTGTCCCAGCATGCATCTGCAGAATCTAAGCCAGTACTGAGTTGCTGACTCGGGTCATTCTTCCCAGGCTCTGCTGTAAGGACTGAGTGATGCAGTGCATGGAAATGCAGTGGTACCAGTGCATGGAAGTGCAGTGCATGATGGGCATGGAAGTGGGTTTCCAGTCCCGAAACACCCCCTAGTAGCAGTCCTCCTGGTTTTCACACATTATTTTTA
Organism: Stomatorhinus walkeri; assembly: GCA_026784285.1. NCBI lineage: Eukaryota > Metazoa > Chordata > Actinopteri > Osteoglossiformes > Mormyridae > Stomatorhinus > Stomatorhinus walkeri. The sequence goes on along the minus strand of JAODUD010000041.1, from coordinate 3,975,334 downwards.
CATATCCCTTTGTTTTTTTTATTCTGTTCTCTTCAGCATGAAACCTTTTATTTATTTATTTAGTTGAACTCCCTTGTTGCGTGGCGGCCAACATGTTTAAAAGCAGCAAGTGGTTTGCCCAGAATCCCAGCCTGCCGGCTCAGAAAGGAGTTAGACACACAAAAATAAATAAAAACCACAAAAGACCATGAACCCTGGATATGTGAACCGTGGCTTTGCAAGTCCAGGATGGGGTACCCAGAAGAGGTGTTCACCACCAGTCAAACCACACATTTGTGTTGGGCCCCTGAGCTTTGGGGGCCCCCTGTTGGCCACAAACAGTTACTACACAGACCCCAAAGTTACTTTTTGATTGGACCTGCAGGGAACAGTAAGCCTGCCCCACGAAATGACTGTCATGGTGTTATTTGTCAAAGTGCTATGTCAGCATTAGTAAGAAAAATGAAAAACAGCAGCAAGCACAGATGAACTCGCACACAATAATAACACCCAGCAAGTGTTAAGCTGGCATGGCTTTCCGGAGTAAATCCTCAGAGTGAACATTTATTGTTGCATTGCAGACCGATTCACACATGCACACATTTGCGGCCTTCATCACCGGTGACTCAGGGCACTGCCTTGCTGGACACAGTAGCATCGTTTAGATACTGGCAGTATTCACACAGATCATTTCCAATGGTTCCAGTTGTTGCAGCTAATGGCTGTTTCGCTCTTTGGCTGGGAGGTGACTCAGATCGTATCAGTTTATGCTGTGAATTTGCTGTATTAAAAGTATCGCCCTTTCAGGCTATGTGCGGCCGAATAAAATATAGATTTGCTAGATGATCCCATTACTGGGGATACCCTCTGAAATGGAATGACACTGTTAGATTCCGTTTGTATTTTAAGCGTCAGGGTTAAATGAAGACGGCACAGGGGAAGGTCCTTCTGTGGCAGAGTAAGGCAAGACAGCTGTTGCTTTCTTCAGGATATGTACGGCAAGAAGCTGCACGCTCAACTAATCGTTTCTGTTTCCCGAATGTTTCTGAAATGAACCCAGAGTGTCTGAGCCGCAAGGCACCACACTAAAGCGAGCTCCCTGTGTCTCCGCATGTGCGGCCTGCTGGTTTGACCGCCTCTTAAACATCCCCTTTAAGGGTGAGGCTCTCTCACCATCCCACACTGTCCTGACACATCTTATTTCACTACGATGTAATGCTCTATTTGAACGGGTCACCGCAGGTCTTCTTGTCTTTAGCACAGGAAAGCTGGGGAATATTGTTCACTTAAGCACAGACTATCAAAGATACATCAAATTCGCCTCACCACAGAAATCCCCTAAGTGTATTTTTACTACTTTCACCAAAAAATGAACCCACATCCGTCTTGGTGCTGTTTGGACAGGTGAGGAAAGCGCAGTCGTGGCTCGTATCCCGAAGGCAGGGGCAGGAGCGACCTCAAAAGAATGATTTTCCAAAAGCAATATAATGCATTGTGATCTTGTACGTTTGAAAAGCGCCGCCGTGCCTGAGGTAACCAGCGGAGCCGGGATGCAGAGCTGCCCGCCCAGCACATCAAAGGGGCTGTCTGGGTTGGTCATGGAAGACACCCAGCTTCGCCTCTCCAGCTCCCCCGGCCTCTGTGCTGTGCACCCTCTCCAGCCCGAAATGCCTACCTTAGTATGTCAGTGGTCCACACGGACAGAAACACAGCCTCTGCGGGCCGGGCTCTCGCTTTAAAGACTCAGCGGCAAACGTGTCACCTTCCTCAGGAAGGGACAAGAGAATCACAGGAAGTGTCATAAATCAGCACAAATGACAATAACAACAACAGCGATAATAAGAATGCAACACTAATGTATTAGATGGATGGATGGATGGATGGATAAGAATAAAAAATACTAACAAAATCAAACAAAAGCTAAACATAGTCCAAAAGAAATAATTTTGTGCAGATGCCTGAAATTGTAATTTGTATTTGTTTCTTTTATAGCAAAGGACATAAGGACAAAAGCATGAACTGACAGTGTGACCATTTCTAGATCTATAATATTCTACTGAGTATTATTGCCGATATTCAGGCTAAAATACTTCAGCATTACCAGTATACTGGCTATTTAAACTGAGGAGGGAAGCTACTTCATTTCCTCTGTGTCTATCCACCACTGACTCATTTAGCACCCCCCCCCCCAACAGGAAGGGGGTGTGAACCCTGGTAGAAAGCACCTTCCTCCTGCCATACACCCTGGAGGATCGCAACTCGGTGTGAAATGAGACGTCGTGGCCCGAAACAGTCAGCTGTCCCATCCCCCGCAGCATCACCGTCACCCGTGGCTCCTGGCTCCGATAACTCACGTTTTATTTATAGGCTGTCCGACCTGTAAATTCCAGTGCCGCCATCTGCTAACGTTCAGGCGGGGGCGGGGGCGCTGCGGGCTTGTTGGCATCAGACGGATGCGTTTGGATCAAAGCAATTAGCTGAAGTGCAGCCTGTGGGCCTGCATCTGTTTAGGAAGCCGGGGCATCCAAGATCCAGGGAGGACGTCGTCGGACGTAGCCGGACGCCGCCGGCAGGGAACACTGCAGCCGCGCGAGAAACGGCAGCATCATGCTTGCAAATGTAAAATGTGATCCTTACACGCAGCTGAACATTGTCATTTTCTACCTCTCTGTCTTCCAGATCCGGAAGCGTCAAAAATCACTGGATGGAGATCTACTCATTCGTCGAGCACCTGGCAGAAAAATTCAGGAGGCAAGCGATCCCTAGAACGGGGGGGGGTCAGAGCGTGACTTTGCTGGACTGTTTTGGTGAGATGAGTAAGCGGGAATATGATGAAATCCGTGGTCTTGGCCAGTTGTAGATTAAATTACTGCCCAGTATTTGGAAAATACTGATTCTGGGTTCGCCTGAAGCTGGAATTTCCCGCACTGTTTCCCAAAACAGACTTATTCAGAGCTCATAATGAATCACTCACTGTTACTTAACAGCAGGCAGAGAAAGCAACTGTTTACTCTCCTGACACATTGAAATGAGCGGCTGGTTGATTCTCGCCCCGCAGCCCCCTGCTGAGGATGTCCTTCATCGTGTTTTCCTCTCGGGGAAGCACTTTGATGCAGCTGACTGAAAACAGGTACAGTAATGCTCAGTGATGCTAAGTGGTGCTGAGTGATGCTCAGTGATGCTGAGTGGTGCACAGTGATGCTAAGTGGTGCTGAGTGGTGCTAAGTGGTGCTCAGTGATGCTAAGTGGTGCTCAGCTGGGCCTGATTTTCCTCTAAACGTTCAGGCTTTTTTTCTTTCATTTTCGCTAAGAAATGAAATAGGCAAAGGATTGAACATTTTGAAAAACGAGATACCAGGTGGCGACACGCTCATGGATCTGGGTCTGAAGAGGGTAAGACCCTTTCAAGCAGCTACTGTATCGTTTCTTATGGATGGATGGAAAGATAAGTAGGTAAATAGCACATAGGTAAATAGATGAATGGATGGATGGGTAAATGGATGGATGCATAGTTAGATAGGTGGATGGATGGGTAGATAGGTAGATGGATGGATGGATGGGTAGATAGGTGGATGGATGGATGTACTGAGTACCACTGACTTGTTGGTTTCTCAACTCGTTTTTTTTCCACATTTACAGGCTAATGAACAGATAAAGCTTGGTGAGTGTGGCTGTCAGCCTGATCGGTGATGCATTGTGTGTCCAGTGAACATTATACTAAACATCAGATGAGCGATATCTTGCGTGTTCAGCAAACACTGGCATCACGTTGCCCCGCGTTGTGTTTAGGGACCGCAAGCGTCATCATCGCACTGACTGACGGGGAACTCAGCGAGCAGCAGCTAGTCAGCGCCCAGGAGGAGGCCAGTAAAATCGTATGCCCCCCCCCCTGTTGGGGCCCGCTTGCCGTTTGATCTGACCGGCTATTTTTGCCCTCTGCAGGCAGATAAGGCGCGATCCTTGGGAGCAATCGTCTACTGCGTGGGCGTCAAGGACTTCAATGAGACACAGGTACCAGGCAAACATCACACCACACAAGCTCCAAGGGAGTGATAATAGAAACGAGGCCGACTGTCCAGTGGTGGGCAGGATTTATGTGCTCTGTCAATAACCTGGACTCCCATTGGTTAGTTTGCCAGTAATGGTTACTGACTCCCATTGGGCGGAATCAACATTGACTGACAGGCGACTACGATGTTTTAATGCCCCAGTTTGTCCTTTCGTAACAGCTGGGGATTATGGGTATTATGAGAAATTTGTAAATTTGTTTTAAAAAAATGTGCATGACTGACCCGGAATCAGATTTCCAACCAAAACATTTCCAGATTCTTTGTTATTGACCCGCTGTCCCCGTAAACCAAGGTCCAGACCTGGCGCTGGAGAGACCGAACGTGGACTGGAATGTGTCACGTGCTTTCGCTGCAGTAACAAAGCGCGGCCTCGCCCTCATTTCTGTTTCTCCAGCTGGCCACCATAGCAGACACCCTGGACCACGTATTTCCCGTGGTGGGCGGCTTCCAGGCCCTGAGAGGGATGATAGACTCGGTAAGCCGGCATTCCTACCATTTCTCACAAAGGATGGATTATAGTGGATTATAGTATGACCCGTATGGCTACACGCCCTGCTATGCTAATGCTAGGCGCTGACATCACACATGGGGTTTGTCCGTGATCATCGCAGTGTCAGGGACGTATTTTTTGAGCTTGCGCTGCGTCGGCAGCTCTGCTTATCTCGGCCTTCCCCGCCGTTTCCCTAGATCATCAAGAAGTCGTGCATCGAGATCCTGGCAGCTGAGCCCTCGAGTGTTTGTGCTGGAGGTGAGGAGCTCGACGTCCAAGCCGATGGGCCGGAACAAAGCAGGATCGTGTTTTAATAAAGTTAAAGGGGCCCGGGTTGTACTGCCGCTCTGGTCGGCTCTCTGAGGGGTTGTGGTTAAGGGGGTAGGGGGTGCTCACTGCGGCTCAGCTGGATGCAGGGACCCTTCAGAAGGACGGTAATGCTGAGAGTGCAGTGCTGTCAGGCAGGGTCCAGAGGTCACGACCTTCCTGGGACCCAAAAGCCAAGCTTATTAGCGAGATGGAACAATAGCGGAAACTCGGAGCTTAATCAGCACACGCAGCTCGATAATCAGCACACGCAGCTCGATGGGCCAGGCCGGGCTGGGAGTGTGTGTGTGTGTGTGTGTGTGTATGTTGGCCAGGCTGGGAGTGTGTGTGTGTGTGTGTGTGTTGGCCAGGCTGGGAGTGTGTGTGTGTGTGTGTGTTGGCCAGGCTGGGATTGTGTGTGTGTGTGTGTGGGCTCCAGGCTGGGAGGATGATTCTCAAATAAAACATTGCCACTGGTCTTTGTGCCGGGGGGGCTGCCATCTGAAGTTGACCTTTGACCCTTCCCTGCTGATCTCTCTCAGGCTGGCTTCCATGTCAAAACTGACCTCTCTGCACTTCTTGGTGGTAATGGGGAGGGGGGCAGGTGCCAGATAAGCGTGTGCCGTGGCGATCGCAATACCCTGATGGAGCAGGGGGATGTGGGGGGCAGATTCAATTACAGGGGTGTGACAGGTCCTGGGCGGGGGTCACATTTGGTGATGAGAGGAACAGATGGAGAGTAAGAGGAAGAACCCGTGACGCCCCGAGAGCTGCTGGCTTTGAGCATCATTACCGGACACAGCAGGACAACATGATTACACAGCAGAAAATGACTTTATCGGGGCTGATTGTGATACGAGAATCTGTGTCTTACGGCCTCAAATACCCATACATTTTCACTGAAATACCTTCTAATGAACAGGGGTGGTCATGCCCCCCCCAGTTGCCATCCCAGTGGTCACGACTCACCGGACAATAAAAACCAGAGATACCCGCCCTGCATATCACTCAGTGTTAGTCCCATGTAGGTGAATTTTGCTCTGATCTTATGGGAAGTGACCTACAGTTTGCTGATTGCTGCCGGGTGAGGCTGGTTCCGCTCAGTGTGCAGAAACGGTTTTAATGTGGTAAAATTCGCAGTGTATCGAGGTGAATCTCCAAGGCTGTACGAAGGTCCACAAGATGGTGCCCCCCCCATGGATCAAAAGGAAGTCGTTAAAAAGCCACACACTGTGTTTCACAGGGTAAAATGCCTTCCTGCCGCCTATCCACACCGAGTCCTCTGGCCTGTGCACAGCACACGGGTTCGCAGGGGCTGATGTGCCCCCCCCCCCACCCCAGCAGCCAGAAGGCCCTGTCACACCTCACACGGGTCCCCTTTGCCTTTGATGAATGTGCAACAGATCCATAAAACTAAGGAGTGAGTACTTGCGGTTAATTTAGCAAGAGGTCAAAGGGAGGGGCGTTACAAACGCCAATGAGCTCACAGGCCCCAGGACCCGGGGCTGCCCTCGACTCTGCCCGACTCGCATGAGACGTGACCCTCCACAGCAATAAAAATACTTTTGCGGAGCGGCACCAGTGGTGGGATTCGTACGGCACAGTGCAGTTTCCCCTTTCCACAGAGAGGGACATTAAAGAGACGGGTGAACGTGTTCCAAATCAGCGCATCAGCATCTGGGGTCGCTGTAGTCCCTTTTTAAATCTGCTTCCTGATTAGCACATGGCTGTGCTAAGCTGTAGGCTTGGGCCCGGTAAACACCAGGACCCTCCCTGACGGCTTTGGGAAAAATGGAACATTAATTAAATCGGCGACATCTGAGTGTCCATGCAGATGTCAGCCCAGAGCCCCCAGATAAGTTAATCTGCCTCCGCTGATAGGAGTCCGCAGACTCAGACTGACCTTGTAGGGGATGCATGGATCTTGTATGACACTCTGTCCCTGGTGTGCATCCTGCGCCCCCTATTGGCAGAATGATGGCATTTCCCATGCTGTTTTCAGAGTCCTTCCAGGTGGTGCTCAGAGGCAACGGGTTCTCACACGCCAGAGACACGGAGCAGGTGCTGTGCAGCTTCAAGGTTAACGACACCACCACCCTTAGTAAGTGTGGGCGGCGGGGGGGGGGCTTTACCCATAATGCTCCAGCCTGGGCGGAGGCATGGCAACTGATTCAGTGTCTTCTATTGCATCTAGACGAAAAGCCAGCGAAAATCGAAGACACGTACCTCTTGTGTCCTGCGCCAGTGATCCATGAAGTTGGGAAGTAAGTCAGACATTTGCACACTGCGGTACTTTTCTCTTTATGTTGTACGTCCCCCGATGTTACATCATCACAACGTCTGGTTACGTTCCATGGAAATGGTGTTTTTTTTCATACCCAAAATGCGGAAGTGTGGGATTTATTTAAAAAATGATAACTAACCAGTAATCTACTAGTCAGCAGAATTTGTAGTTATGTTTGGGTAAAATAAGCACTGTCAACCATTTGAGTGCCATATCGTCTGTGTGTTGAGAGGTGTCAGAAAAAACAAACAGGCAGCGTGACAGGGGGCATCAGGCCGGAAACGCATCGACACGGGTGCGAGGTGGAACGCCAGACCCCAGGCCGTCCTGGTTGGGCTTCAGGACTCTGTGACATACATCTAGTTTTCTGGGATGAAATCCTGCATGAGATTGCAGTGACGTTTAGGGGACAAGGGGGAAAATTGTGGAAAAGGGAGTTACGGCTTGAGTTCTCCAGTGAAATGAGGGCACATTCCCCCACCATCAGAAAGCAGGAGGTGGGTCTCAGACAGATCGGATGACAGAACTCCACAATGTGCACATAGCTGAGCTTTTCCTAATTATAGCCTTCGCAAAACCGAAGTGGGACCAGCAGTGTCTGCAGAGAGATCCAGAGCATCGCAGAAATGCATCCCGATGGTTCGTTCTCCTGCGACTTCTGTCGCTGCTATGGCCAGTCACACAACATGGCTGAAAAGGGGGCGGGGTTAGACTGGCATGTGACAGACAGTGCCCTATCACAATGTCCCATCTGTCACTCTCCCCAGCCATCGCTTCCCGCTCTGTCTCCAGGGACTATAAAGAACTGACTGGTCTGTTTCCCCACTCAGAGCCTCTCACCAAACACCACAAATGGCCCCAGTGTAAACCGAGACCCAGAGAAGCCACCCCCACCTCCCCCCCAGCATTTTTCCTGCTTGGTTTATGTGGAATGATAAAATAATAAAATACCTGCGGCCCAAGGCTGTCAGCAATGCGCCCACCCCAGGGATTTCCTGTGTGGACAGCACCCCCCCAACCCTAACCCTAACCCCCCACAGAGACTTCCTGTGCAAATAGTGCCTGCCAGGATATCACTGTACAGCTTGCTTGATAACTGCAATGTGAAACCAACAGAATACCAGTTTGGGAGTCCTGTAATTATGATGTAGGTGGCGGAGTCCCCGCACTGATGAGGTGAGAGACACCCTTAAGCACCTCTCCGCCCGTCACCCCGTCAGACGCGTTTCCAGTCACGGCCCGGCTGACCCGAGCGTGTCCCCCTCCCGACGAGGTTTGCACAGAAGCCGGCTGGCAGGCGGCCGCGGTTGGACGCGGACCGCAGGGAGAGCGGCCGACAGCTATTGGCCCAATGGCAAGCGGGTGTTTGTATACGAGTGAGTGTGCATGCTGGGGGGGGGGTCCATTTGGTGAACTCATTAGGCTGAGCTGCAGCTTGAGAGGCTGAACACAGGAAATTCGCTCCTCCCCACCCCTTGGCCCCCCTCCCCCTGGCTCACTCTGGCACAATAGCCGCTCTCAGAGCGGGGGAAGCCGCAGCGGGGGCCTCCCAAGCGCCAGGCCGCCCCCATCAAAGCTGCCGACTCCTTTCATCTCCTTGCATCATATGCCTGACCCCTCCGATAACCTGTTCATCTCTACATTTGGGGCGAGTAACCAGCGGCCCACTTTTCCCCACCAGGGTAGCCCGGCGCTCGGAGAGCAGCACGCAGCCGGCCGAGGCTGCCTAACTCGCCGCGGTGTCTCCCAGGAGCTCGCGTGCTGATCCGACGCCATAAACAGAAGAGCATCCTTCTCTCAGGCTGCTTTGTTGCACTTAAACGCCGCAGGCGCTCTTACTGTGTCCCTCGGCTTCTGTTTCCCGTCTATGCGCTTTTTTTCTGGAATTAATTATTTTTAGGAGTCTGGCTGCCAGCCAGCGCACTCCTAGCCATGAACTTAACCCACTTTTCCCGAATTCTTGCATCTCCCCCAAGCAGATAAGACTTATCCTTCACATGACGCCTGCACCCAGACCGTAATCTTCGCCTCTGATGGGGACGAATGTGGCCAAACCTGTGTTTGTTACTTTATTCAGTTTGAGAAATGAGAACTTCTGCACAAAATACAGCCATGATCAGAGCATAATCATAAGCATGATAATAATGGTTTACACATAGAACACATAACTCTATGTAGGGACCATCCAAGGAGACAAGTGTGAAATGTATGAAACATTGTGAAAGACTGAGGTCATTAGAACTCGGTTAAGGCCTCTGAAATCAGATGTTGTCGTCAGCTAGCAGTTTGACCATCTTACCAGGTGCCGTGTCATTTGGAATGTTTGTAGAGTAAGGAGACGCTGGTGGTTCATTGTCTCCATATGAATTGAAGTTCTGTTTTCAGGGTGGTCTATCTGCAGGTGAGCATGAACAACGGCTTGTCGTTCATCACCAGCTCTGTGCACATCACCACCACCGAGTGTGTGAGTACCGTGCGCGGGCACCTCACGCTCACGCACTCCCGTCTCTCTGCTCTTACCTCTGCCTCGATCCCCTTTTCCCATAAACATCAGATCTGGAGGATTATTTTGGCTCCTCTCTATCATGCTGTTTAACTCTTCCACCTTTTCCTTATTCTTTCCCACCCCAGGACTTCCTTCGACTTTCGTTTTTTTTTTTTCCACGGCGCATTGTTGCTCGACAGTCGGTCGACTTTCTGTTCCCTGTCGAGGTCCCGGCTGTGAAACGGCCACCGTGGCTTTACCTGCAGCTGCACGTCACCTTGCTGCTGACCTGTGATGCCCTTATTATAACGATCATTATAATTTAATCTTAAAACACATCAAAAGCACAGCTCGCCCCAAAATAAAAAATATATGTTTCAGATATGCTGTTTGGCTATTTATCTAGATTTTTCTGGTGAGAGTTGCCCAGTTTTGGAGATATCGGGCGTAAAACGGAGAGAAGATTGACTAACGGTATCGAGCTATTATTAACTAAGTATTGTTGCTGTTTGATAGTGTTGGTAGCTGATGCTAACAGATACTGTAAGCTCACCTAGACCTAGCTAACGTCAGAGCTCAGCTGAGGAAGACACCTTTGATCATGAGCTTCACAGTGAGATGATTGGTGTGTAGCGTTCGGTGGAAGGAAAATAGTTCCTGCATTAAACTGCACCCTGAAACATACGTTTGTTTTATTTTGGGGTGAACTGCCCTTTTAAGGACATTCAGGAGAGCACCCCTTCAAAGGGGCTGCATAGGACTAGCTCTGCCCTGGCTCTCTCCTTGTGGAGGTGCACCTCCTCCTCTGACATAGCACACGGTTTTGGCCCCGAGACCCTCACTCATGTGCCTGTTTCCATCCCCGCGCCCCCGCAGTTCGACGGCACCATCCTCCTCATCACGCTGCTGGTCCTCTTCCTGTTGCTGGCTCTTCTCTTCATGTGGTGGTTCTGGCCTCTCTGCTGCACCGTGGTGAGTCCCCCCCCCCTCCACGTTCCTGGAGCTCCCATTAAGGTTTCTTTAGATTATTATAGATCTAAACTGTATTTACCCATGTGTCTCATTACTAAGACAGTAGTAATCGATAATGTACCAAATCATAGAAAGAATCATGGACTGTTTAACTTCCACTCAAATGGTTTTATGAAGTTTTGGTGCATTCATTTTTAGTTTTCTTCTCTTTTTACTTTTTCTATAGGTCATCAAGGAGCCGCCACCACCCCCTCCTCCAGAGCCAGTAAGTCCCCCCCCACCTTTTCCCAGAACCCTTCTGATATCTCATCTGGCTGTCATTACAGGCAGGGCCCTTTTTTCACCTCAACATACTTGCCTTAGGCATCTGAATGCACGGCAGTAAGGAAACAACTGTTTTCAAAGCCGTTGTTTCGATCTGCATGTCCAGAGACAGCTAGTCGCTCCTCTAGTTGCTCACTTCCACTGCCATACAGGAACTGGCCTGTAACTGAGCCGCGCAACAAATAGAGACTAATTACAGCATGGCTACAGGTTGCCTTTGTTTTGCACTGCAGAAGGACTGGCTCAGGAAAGGGTTTGTTGGGTTTGGAGAGCGACAGTGATGTAAAAACACTTACTCACTGTGCATGATATACTATGCGCTAATTTTCAATATCTGTTTGAATCGTTGTGTTATGTTACCATCAAAGGCTAGCGGAATTAGCATTTGCTTGCGTAAATTTGCATTAGAAATACATTTTGTTCAGCTGTTCTATAGTACTTTTTAAAGCAGTAAGTTGGAAGTTCTGAGTTATTGGGAATTCACGAATTCATCACAATTTGTGATACTACTAATAGTGAATAATATATAAAATATATAAAAATGCTTTTTCCTATAATCAGAGCAGAACGCCGGTATCGCCATGCATTCTGACCAATCAGATGGTGGTGACACAGCCAGCTTGCTTGGTCATGCTTTTGGCCGAGCTCAGTTCTTGGTGGCGGTGGAGAAGTGCCGCAGGTCGACACTGACAGCCATATGTTCATTGCTGCCCAGAAAATCAGCTGTCTAAGGTCCAGCTGAGGAGATAGAAGGACACCCAACAGTTTCTTATAGAGGAGTAACTTGGCATTCAAATGGCCAGTGTGTTTGTGCAGGACACCAAAGGTGTCCAATGTAATGCAAGGTGCTCTTTGGGGTTGAAGATGACATGTCGCCCAGTGGATCTAAGAGCAGATCTTCGTGACACGTCTATGAATGACACAGAAGACTTCAAAGGCAGCAAGATCTAAGATCTTTCTTGTAACACTGAAACGTTTTGGTTTCCTCGATAGCTAGCAGCCCAGAACAGCCATTGCCAGCCCTCTCCTCCTTCCGCTAATTGTCTGACTCCCCACTCTTAGCCAGCCAGCTTCCCAGACACTCCTTCCTGTAAATCGTAGACGCACACGCCTGCTTGCTATAACGGTCCCTCATCGGCAGCATTCCCAGTCCGTGTAACTATCACCAGCCTAGGCACCTCCACAGCTGCTAGCGGAGGGTGACTCTGTCCATGTGGTCTTGCCCAGGAGTCGGACGATGACGACGGACTGCCCAAGAAGAAGTGGCCCACTGTGGACGCCTCGTACTACGGTGGCCGGGGAGTCGGTGGCATCAAGAGGATGGAGGTAACCCTCCACGTCCCCGGGCATCCCCATTTGGTCAAACGTGGCCAAGCTTTCATCAAGGCAGATTGGAAAACCAGAAGATTGGAGTGATACACAAAACCATCAGCGACACTTCGGCATCAATGATGGGACTCCCTTTCATATTTGTACAGCTGTATAGGAATTGTTTCCGTGTATCTCTGCAGGTGCGCTGGGGGGGGAAGGGTTCTACCGAGGAGGGGGCCAAGCTGGAGAAACCCAAGAACGCCGTGGTCAAGATGCCGGAGCAGGAGTACGAGCCCTTCGAGCCCAAACCGAAGAAGGCAAACAACAGGAAGCTGGCTCAGGACAGGAAGTGGTACTCGCCAATCCGGGTGAGCAGCCATCACTTTCTGGCCCCACCTCCTTTCGGCCGTCTGCTCTCAGTCCCGGGCTCACCTCCCCCATATCTCCCTTCTGCAGGGTAAACTGGATGCACTGTGGGCCCTGTTCCGGCGAGGTTACGACCAGGTGTCACTCATGAGACCCCAGCCTGGCGATCAGGTGAGTATCGGCCATGTGCTGCGAGCCGTGGCCACTGTCACAGTCTCCTGGAGATTGTAACTCATGGGTACAACCCTGTTCCCTGGGGAACTCCCTGATTTTGGATATTGAACTTGGTTTGGTCACAGGTTTCCTAAGTCAGTTTGCTTACAGTTCAACCACCTGTAAGTAGATTCTGTGGTCATGTGGCAACTTGTTTAAACGAGGTTGCTTTGGTTGAGGGGGGGGCATGATGGTGCAGCAGTTGGGACTCTGGGAGCATGTTCGAGTGTCTGCTATGGCTCCATGTGTGTGGAGTTTGCATGTTCTCCCGTGTCATCGTGGGGTTTCCACCGGGCGCTCCGTTTTCCCCCCACAGTCCAAAAACATGCTGAGGCTAATTGCAGTTGCCAAATTGCCCGTTGGGGTGCGCGTGTGAGTGAATGGTGTGTGTGTGTGTGCGTGTGCCCTGCGATGGGTTCCCTTGTGCTTATAGGATCCAGGGCCCCTGCATCCCTGACTAGGACAAGGGGAAAACAGATGCAAGTTTTGGTTGCAGGTTCAACACCTTTCGTCTGGTTTTTTCACCACAGATTTTTCCATGTCTAACCAGTTTTTCTCAGGTTGCTTGAGTCTTTGGCACCTTGGTCCACAGGGACCTGTTAATATCGTTGTAGCAGCATAACGTTTTACTGGAATTCCTCGAGAAGTACCGGTGTCTAGCGTAAATGGCTCAGGTCAGTTGGGGAGTGAGGGAATGCGACCGAAAGGCTCCCAAACTGAGAAATCATGTCTTCTGCTTTTTCAGTCTCATGCGTGGCTGTATGGGTCCCATCCGAGTTTTAATCCCAGAAAACTTTCACATATGCAAAAGGTCACATTTTCTCCTCCCTCTTTATTCCCTCATTTTATTGCCCAGGAATCATTTCCTTCTCCCTGGCTACGTGCAGCGATGACGTCGTCTTGGAGCCGGACATTTAGCTGCGGAATATGAAACAGGATAATCCTCAGCTGGGTGCAATTATCCTGTAAATGTGAAAGAATTGCTGTCTGTGACATTCCTCTCTGACGATGAGGGCTGACTCCCCATTTGGGGGAACGGGGGGGGGGGGGGATGAAGATGATTCTTCATCAGAAATCCATAATTAATGAAGTCGGGGGGGTATGGAACAGTGTGGGAAATAACACTGCAGAGCATTTTGGTGGTAATTCTGCGTTCCGTGTGCGGTGACCTGGCTCTGGCTTTCCCAGCGCTACCAGCGTGACCCGAATGCACCCCACAGCTCCGCATCACTGACCCAACAGGCACTTCGTCATGGCAACTCATCTAGCGCAGCTCAATGCCGCTATTCAGCCAGACCATGTGGCCCCAGCTGCACCCCCATTACAAATGGGAGTTACTCCATTAGGGGACAAGCTGCTGCACTGACACAGTTCTTGATTTTGTTCACAGTGGGGGGGGGGGGCACATGCGAACTTTAGTCTACAGATAAGTGACATCCCTACCCACCATAGCAGCTGGGCTGTCGTCTCATTTCAAGTTTTCATTGTCAATTGTCAAGGGACACTTAGATTCTTATGCTACAATTACAGTGTAGGACACCAGTTAAAAGGACAAGTGGCACTGCAATGCAGGACAGTAGAGCAGTACCTAATCTCGCAATTCTGGGACTGGAGTAGGGCTCCCCCTAGTGTCAGGGCACAGCGTAGCAGCACTCAGGGAATATTCAGCAGCTTAGCTAATCCCGGACAATCTCCAAACATGGAAAGATGGGCTGCGGGGCTGGGCCGTATATTAGCCGTGGCGACGCAGCTCAGCGGACAGAAGGGGAAGGAGACACGACAACGGCTGCTTGATGATGCTGGGACAGGTTCAACTGAACGAAGGAGAGGAACAAAGACTAATGGCAGCACTCAGGGGAATGGCTGTTGGGTAGGGGGGAGGCAGCACGGTCTGGGGGGGTTTCTGTGGAGGGAGAGAATGTATCTTAGGTGAACGTTCATGAATGGGCATGTCCCACCCCAGAAAGACCCCGCTTCCAGGCTCCTCTAAGACCTTAAAATTACACCCAGATACAGTTGATTGGCTGTTTCCTCTATCTCCTTCCCTCTTACAACAGAGTCTATTCAAGCAGATCTTTCTCCCAAACAATCCCCCCCCCCCCCAATCACGGCCACATCATTCCATCACGCCCAAAATCACCGAAACAGGCATCCTCATGCCGTCCGTGTTACCGTAACTCCAGAAACCAGAGATCAGTTAGGAAACGCTGTATAAACAAGCCCCAAACAAGCAGCAGAGCGGCAGTGATGAACTCTCCTGGGTTCGCCGATGTTTTTCCGGAGCCCGCTTGGAGATGCCAGCCAACGTGTGGTCAAGGGCGGCTGCCCACTGGACTTCGCTATCCGCTGTTCTCATTTCTGTCGCCTGCCAAAGGAAACAGATGGCATTCACCTTGATGCCCCCCCCCCCCTACCGTGCAGCGAAAATAGACACACATCAGCATTTTGACTCACTGTGACACCATGTGAATTTGTGTCTTTTTCCCCGTTACGTTTTTATTTTACCTGTTGTTTGCGAGGGTGGGGCTCAGCGGGTTAGGCTGATGTGCCTGTGATCCTAAGGTGTTTAGGTTCAAATCCCTTGGTCGGCAGAGTGATGTCACCATTGGGCCCTAGGAAAACATCATATTGGACTCCTGCCCCAAACCAGTGCAGTTATGTTCCATTTTTTTAGGGCCCCTATCTTCCCCCCCCTTTAAGGTACCCTGCTGACTAGATGGGCTTTAACTTTTACTGCTGGGGGGGGCAGGAGACCAAACTGCAGCTGCTAACAGGGTTTTTAAACCCAGACATAAGGACTTCAATTCTGTACTTTTGTACAGACACATAGGGCCAGTGGACAGAGAGGATTTGGCGGACACTGCAAGGGCAACGATTCAACGGGGATGACAAGCTGGTCGCCGTGTTGGTTTTTGCCTGGGAGGGGGGACTGTCATTCAAACATGGTAGAACACCTTAAACTCCTCACCAGCTTGTTGGTAGAAGTGGGGACACAAGGTAGATTAGCCATACTTTTGATGCTGGGGTGGGGGGGACTGGGCATAGGTGGATTTTCTTTCCCATAAATATAATTCACACCTGGTTGCCTGAGGGGGGGGGTCTCCAGTCCCCAGCCATGTCCTGACCTACAGGCTGCACAGCAGCACCCCCAGCTGGCATTCTGAGGAACTGCACTTCTGATTTCTGTACTTCTAAGCAAAGGTTTCAGATTCAAGCATCAGACGATCGCTACTGAACTACACCGTAAGGGTTATAATTATGACTGTGATGACAGTGATAATGACAGGGCCACCTCTGTAGGACTGAGCCAATCAGCTGCCCCATGTGTAGTCAAACACGCCCCTCATTTGCTCTTCCTGAAATCTCCCCCCACAGGTTTTGGCTCAGAGGGCAGCTTGTTTCACAGGCATCAGTTTTGAGGTTGGCTGATGCTGTAGCTCCACCCCTCCAGGAGTGACAAGGGGCGGAGCCTGAAATGAGGTGGCAGGCGTCACCTTGCTGTGTTTCAGGGTGGGCAGGACCACTGGACATATAACACAAAAGTTTAAGAAGGAAACAGAGAGTGTGGGGGAGGTAAGCGGGTGGGAGGGGGGTGGACAGTGAGGCAGGGCTCAGAAGGAGCTGGCAGGGGGTGTGGTCAGCCTCTTCCCGATGTATACCCTGGGGGGGGAGGCAGAGTGTTAGTACGCTCATTCTCAAAGCTACCTGTGTGTTTCAGCTGCCGCTATGTTGCTTCTCATCTGCGACAGTCTTCATTTCCCTGACGATCGAGGAGAATATTGCCTGACAACGTTGCCATGGTTCCGTGTGTGCAGTTTGAATGTTAATGATGACGACTAAATCAAACATACGTTATTCATCTCAACTCAACAAACATACACTCAGTGACAAAAAAGTTGAGCAACAAGAAGTAATGGTCCAATTTGAATAGTTTTTGGTACACCTGCAGATGGGTGTGTAAATGATTCGATTTGCAAGGATTTGGAAAGTCTAGTCACCAGGCACAGAGGACGCCTCGTAAACGCCCCGCAGTGTCACGAGTCCCAGGGTGTCACACGTGGGAACATCTCCCCCGCAGTGTCACGAGTCCCAGGGTGTCACACGTGGTAACATCTCCCCCGCAGTGTCACGAATCCCAGGGTGTCACACGTGGTAACATCTCCCCCGCAGTGTCACGAGTCCCAGGGTGTCACACGTGGTAACATCTCCCCCGCAGT
>JAODUD010000041.1:3939708-3950025 GCA_026784285.1 Stomatorhinus walkeri | reverse complement strand
AACAGATATTTATCACACTATGGGGACATTGTGTCCCCATAAGGATAGGTATACCCGCTCACACACACACACAGCTGTGGTTACTGGCCAGTGCAAGATGAGATGGGTCTGAGTTCATTTCCGGTGGGGAAAAATTTTTAGGCCCTGAATGCGAGGACTTTTTCCCGGAAGGATCTACCAGATTGCAGAGCAGCACATTAATGCGGGCAAACACGTTACTGGTCGATATGAACAAAACATGCATTTTGATCGACACCCCCATTCCTCGCTTCCCAGGTGCAGAGAGGGATGTGGCTGTCCAAAGGCCGGAAGTACAATATTACCAACCCCATGACCCGACTTCTGGTAAAAGCAATGACCTCATCCACCCCCCCAAACTTGGACACAAAAAGAAAGTGGGGTAAGATACAAAAAAAAAGGATGAAAATGTATATTTTCCATGGCCCTCCGATATGTGGTTAGGTGGAACGTTCTAGAAGATGTAATTATGCTGGCCTTCTCCTTTCAGAGCACGTCACTCGGCAAAGCCCCGACTCACCGCATGGAATGTGTTTTACGATGTCCTGGAAACATATTAATGTACCACTTCGTGTATGTTACCCTTTAAAACTGCAGAGCGCTTTTTCTTGAAGTACGAACTCAAAAGCCGTGTTTAATAGCTTAAAGACAAATTATCAGCGGGCGGCCGAAAAGTCTCGCGGCGTTAGCGTTTCGGAGGACGGCGCGGCGACTGCGTTCTGAATTAACGACCGCAGCAAGTGTGCTGCTCTATGTTCAAGGAGCCATCCATCCATCCATCCATCCATCCATCCACCCATCCACACCCCCCCCCCGCCAACCTCTTGTCCTCTACAGGACCGCAGTGAGCTAGGAACCAATCCCACAAGGTCCAGGGAGAAATGCAAGCAGCACCCTGCCACTAATGACAAATAATAATAATCAGTATTTTGCTACGCTTTCTTCCTTTCTTGTTAAGTTTTCTTACCAGGGGTGCCATAAAAGGGAGGAAAAACAATGGAAAATAATTTGATTGGTCTGGATTGGGGGTTGAATATGATGAACTCTCATGGGGGGAAAATCCTCTAGCGGGCACCCCTATTTGTAACTCACTTCTACAACAGAATGTTCAATCAGGGAATAATGGGGGGGGGTTCCTGTCCCCAGAGAGACTGTGCTGGGACACCAGCTGAGTGTTAAAGCCCTGTCCCACAGCAGGTCCGGGCATTATGGGATTGCTCTTTCTATTCCTGGCGGGACACTCGGCTACCAGGAACAGGAGCCATTCTGCTTGCCCAGCTTTTGCGGCCTGCCTTCATGATTGGCTGGGGGCCGTCAGCTGACAGCTCCTTCCGGCCAATCCTCTATCTGTCACCGTGACAACGTCCATCTCAAGTCTGCCTGCATTCAGGCTTGAAAGGAGGAAACACCCTGATGTGGATCAGGGGGGGACAATATATATGATTGTTACGGTATGCTCTTTCATTACCTCTTGAACAGTTTATATATGCAATAAATATTTCTGAGGTTTTTTTTTAATACTCATGAGCTTTGCTGTGAGTTTAAAGCACTGTTATAGTTGCCAATCCTCTTAATGTTAAACACAAAATGCAGAAGCCAGCAGTGTTTCAACAGCGAACATAACAAGGTCATCTGTGAGAAAACAATGGCATGGCCCTTGGGGTGTCCGTGGCCCTGTGGCCCTGCGTCCTCTGCCTCCTGGGCCCCCATCCAGACTCACCATGACCCAGAGCTGCATAAGCAGTTATGGAAGATGGGTGAGTAGAATCAAGAGCATGACATTTGCGGCAAAGGATCAGGATAAACCCCAAAATGGAAGAGAAACGAGGAAAAAACGGACCTTGGAGTGGAAATCCCCCAAACCCAAAAAAGTCCGGAGAACAGGCCGCTTTCATTAGATCTGCTCCCCGGCACTGGGAAACACTCCGCTACTTGTAAAAAGTCATAAATGGAGGTCTTTTTGCCCCCTGGATATGGCTGTAGCCTTAAGCTCATGTTTGACGAGCGCTGGTGGCCGATGAATGTCTCATTCAGGCGCCATGGAAGCTTCTAGAAGCCAGCAGTCCCTCCCCCCCACCAATGCAATTCCAGCAAAGTGCTATAAGGTGGCCCTATGCCCCCAGGGCAGACAGGAGGCAGCCCGGGGGGTGGGGGGTAGGGAGCAGATGCGGTAACAGAAACCCAGTTGTTTCCCATCACACCCCACAAGCAGTAGGAAGCATAGCTGTGCCACTTCACCACCAGTGCATGGTTCACTAGTGCTGACCCCCCCCCGCACAAGAACCACCACTGGTTCTCACATAGTAGCGGGAATGCTAACGACTGCATAACAACAGGTAGATGGCGCAAGGACGCTGAATTCCTGAAGGCGTCTTTCAATCGACATACGGTATAAACAAACAGGAAATAAATGGTTATCTGTTGAACATGGTTCCCTGCAGACGAGATGAAATAATTGTGAGCCTGTTTAGTTGGGGGGGGGGGCTCATTTTGCAGCTCTTTAAGCCTTTCAAGATTACTTCCACATCAGACCACCCGGAAACACATTGAACATCAAAAGGAACAGCCGTGTTTAATTAGCCAAGATAAGAGAGACACCCACCTTCGTGTGGCGTGTTTATCACAACAGCAGGCCGACTCACAGTTCTGGTAAAGCGTTCCTGTGGTATGGAAGACTAAATGTGTTTATAAAGCTTGTTCTTTGACTTTTTTGTTTTGTAAACTCCCCCATCTTATATGGCTAAGTAAACCTTTTGTTAACAACATAGCGGCATAACATTTATTATTTATAACTCTTAGCGTTTAACCGCGTTTACGTCCTCAATAAAACAACGTATCGGGATTGTTTTTGCAAATCCAGCGCTTTCACGTAACAAGATGAAGTTTGTGTATTTGTCGCCATCTGCAGGTAAGAGGTGGGAAATGTTTTCCAGAACACAAAAAAAGGTCACTCTGGCCAACAGATATCGACGATATCTGAAATTACGGAAGTCGTAATCAAGAAAAAGCAGCATTTCCAAGGACTACCAACAGAAAGTGTAAGGTCTTCTTATCCACCAGCCTCAACCACCACATCTTTGATTGATTTACCACTTTGAATCAGTGCAGCCATACTGGGGTGTACTTCTGAGCCAGTTCAATGGGATCCACTACGTGACATTTTTAGGAAACAAACCACAAATGAGTTCAAATTATGGGTTGGTGGAGAGGGATGGGGCATGCATGTCACATGAAAAATAAAATTAAGAAAAAACGCTGAACTTGTCTAAAATGGAAGCCAGCTGCCCTGTGACACAGGATGAGTCAGACACAATGGCCAAGACATCATCATCAGTGAGGAAGAGTTCTCAGTTCACCCGCAAGCAAGCAAAGAGAATGTTCTGGAACAGCAGAACTGGGGACTCCAGCTCAGGGGGCGTCTTCTCTGTGTCACACCCCGTTTGTTTCTCATATCTGTTAGAAATCAGTATAAGGACTGGCACTGCACCTCAACGTGGCTCCTTTAAATTTCATATTTCAGCCATATAAACTGCTGATTATTTACTCATGATAATCTGCTGATTGTGGAAAGTAGCAGAGACTCTTCTGACCCATGAAATGTCACATGCTTGTGCCGTTGACAGGTTACAATCAATCCAGGAAGCTCAGGATTAACTGGAAGTCAGTCAGACAGAAGTCATGCTCTCTTAAGGATCCATCCATCTATATTTTAACAACGTACACTGGTCAGGGTCGCGGGTTGGTGGGGTGGCACAATGACACAATATGGGTAAGCAACTTACCATGTGGCTGCTGGGGGAAACTTGTCTTACAGCACATGGGTCATATTTAATTCTTTCTTCCAGATCTTGGACTGACAGCAAAATTTATTGCACCGGGTCTTCACAGTAAATGCCAGGGCTATTCAGTGCATCATGCTGAAGGAATGACAAGTTACATAATACCAAACCTGAAACTTAGCTTAGTCTCATAGCTGTGAAAGATTCTACGTCGACAGGCCTCTACTGCTGAGAAACTACAATTTTCGGTCACACCTTGTTTTTTGCATAATGACAATAAATTTCATCTTGGTGAGAGTGGAGAGTGTTTCGGAAGAACTGGACGCTTCACAGAACCTTCAGCCAAGCTGTCAGTGACAGACACCAAGCTACACAATACAAACCCTGAGGAACCAGGAGGCCAACTGCAGAACGGCCGTAGGACAGAACAGTGCCAGTCAAAGACCAGTTTGAAAAATGTCATGCATTTACTCTGCCACACCAATAGGGGGCAGTGTAGGTTGCTTTCACAGATACTTTTTTGGTCTACTTTCCACAATTTTACCTTAAACTATTATACAACACATAATTTGAAGTATACTTTTACTCAAATGAAAACATCCACAGACCTATTTGTGGTGCAGGAGTCCTAAAGACAGGATTTAGAGACCAGGAGATAACTGATGCATAGTCAACAATCGTGTAAAAGGGGACACTGCACACTGGTTTCCCTTCCGTGGCCCTGAGGAGCCCCGCCTTGCTTTTGAGGGCCTGCTGCCACAATAAACCGCCGGTGATTCACACGCACATTTTCTTAGCAAACCGACAAGAGGCTCTGGTCCCAGACATCAATCAGCCTGCAGGGTGCGACATCGCACATAGCGTTCAGTAAAAACCAGGCGCCCCAGGCAGACGCAGCCCGCACAGGGAACGCCCGAGATTAGCATTCACCCGTACTTAAGGCCCTCGAGGCCAGGACACAGTCGAAGACTAATGGAAGGTTCCAGGCCATCTATTAAAGCCACCCGCCAGCCACATGCCGCACGTTCACCTCCACCTTTCCCACCCAGGTGTGCCCATGTTACAACCTTCCACCGCTGTTAGCGCCCCACCTGTGAGGCAAAAAAAAAAACAGCGCACTCATAGTATGTGATCAATGCGCTACTAAAACACAAGATGGGCAATTTTCACAGCAGAGAATTAAGACAGTATTTACCTAAAACAGCCTGAGGGAGGGGGCACATACCTATAGTGCAGGGGTGATTCTAGGATTTTATTTCTTTAAGGTGAGGGGCCTAAAAAACGACCAATATTATCATTAGCCTATGATGCGTTTTGAAACGATTAGTAACAGGAGGAGGCATGCCAGGAGCCAATCAGCTTTCAGCTGGACCCAGTGGCCCCACCCCTAGAGAGTGGCTTTACAAACGCGCATATATACCTTCATAGGTGAATAGGAGAGAGAGATAACAGCCAATGGGGCCAGACAGCTTATTAGTTAAGACACAAGATGTTAGAAGGGGCTTGTACAAGCGAGGTTCAGTCGGAGTGAGTAATCTGGCCCGTAGTGCAGGTAATGCATGCAGGACGGGCGAAAGAATGTTACCTGGAGTAAATGATTGAAGGGGAAAGTGATGCCGGCCAGGCAGAGAGAGAGGGGGAGACCCATCAGAACCCTCCTCCCCGCAAAACGGACCACAGAATTGACCGAAAATAGGATTCCTTAGTCTGCGGACCAAACAGCGATGCAGAGTCTCTGGTGTGCGTCCAAGGGCAGGCGGCTATGTGTGAGAGTACCAGCTGGAGAGCTAAGTTTACCCAGCAGAGAAATAGCTACACTGCTTTATCCCCTCAAAGATTTTGATAAACATTTTTACATATTTAACTTCCGAGCGGCTTCTCTGGGCCAAAAAGCTTGCAGTCATAGAAACACAGGTTTCATGTTTCAGGGATTACGGTAGGTCACAAACGGCCGAGAGTGTAAACAGTGGCACCCCGATCCGGGGACAATTACCAGCGAATAGCGGGCATGTTAGAAATGGACAGCAAGAGCGCGGGTCAAAATAAACAGATCATAATTTTAATTGACAGCTTAAAAAACAAGAATGAAAAGAAATCAGCTTATAAATGCACATCACTCGTACAATAAGTTGTGGGCATATTAAATTATCTGGAATCCTATGGTATTTTATAATCACATACATTTCCAAATGACTAAATATACAGATTTCTATACATTTACATCCTTTTGAACATAACACTTGAATGCTTGCATCTTTTAATATGAACTTGGGGTATCTTATTGATATATATTGATATTGAAAACTAGACATTACTGGATGGCTTGATTTGTCAGGTCTGTGGAGCAAATTCCCAGACAGAGAGACAGTCATTCGTGGCTTTTATCGAGAGTACCTGCAGTCACAGTGTTTGCGAGCGCATACACACCTGCCCTCCGCGAGCGATAGAGACTCACATGAACAGTCAAGTTTCCCCAACACAAAATGTACTTCAGAAGACAAACACACACACAAAGTCAAATCACAAATTTCCACACAAACAAAATTACAGACCGACAGGTTTCGGTTGGGAGAAACTTGCAGTCATCACCTGAAAACCGGGACAACCTCATGGACGGGAATTCTGTGATAGTATCTCCCGAATATTGGCAGTGATACTCGAATCCCTCACGTTAGTACCTGTGAGAAATACCTTAGATCATCAAAAAAAAAAAAAAAAAAAATCAAAACTAAGTCACCCAGGAGGATCAGGACCTGGCAGGCAGAAAACAGTCTCCCCTGCATCTCACATGCTGTCTGGAAACAATTCACATGCCCGTTCATTTAATTCTACTCGCAGGTTGATTAACTGATTTGTTCCACAAAATGCTTCAGAACCAACAAAATAAGATTGTCAGCATTTACCAGTTGTCTTTTTTGTTTTTTTTTTTTTAAATAAAACCTTTTAAGAACACATATCAAATCAGACTGCCCGTGTCTTTCTTTGCCAGTGTACTTTAAGTATGGCTTTAGAGCCCAACCCCAACCGGACAGTCTCAAATCTCAGAAAGTTAGCAACTGCATATGGACTAAACTATATTGCACTATTATTTTTTTAACTCCAGAATGTGGGGTTTGCATGCTCCAAGAGCAGTCCCTGTGCAGGTTACATCAACTCTACAATTTTTTTTTTTTTTTTTTTAAATACGAAAAAGTTCTGCATCAGAATTTACTGCATTTAATGAAAGGAAAGTCTTTGGAAAATGATGAAACTATGACGTTTTGTGCCATATGCTCACTACAGCTATAAAAGTCTGCTAAAAATCTAATTGGGTGCCGAGACATGTCATATTTAGGTCATTTAAGACTTCACTGTGCCCTGGGATGTACAACGGCATGTGCATTCAGGGCACTTCTCCCCTCTGACATTTTCATAATGTCAGAAAGATCTGGGCACTGTTCCACAAGGGCGAGGGAACCCTCCCCCCGCCTCGGGTTTCGTGAAACGGCACGTCCATTCAACATGCGGTTTCTCAAAGTCTCTGCTTGAGAAATCCAAGCCCGTCGGCATACCTGAGCCCCGCGCGGCGGGCCGAAAAGGACAGCTCGTGTGGAGAGCACTCAACCCGCTCAGGAAGTCTCCCAGAACAACCAGCTCCATCGAGCACTCCATCTCCGCCATATCCGGCCTAAGCATCTAAAAGGCTGAAAGCATCAAGGGAACACCGGGGGAGTCAAGACCACTACCGGAGACCTCCAGGCCCCTCCCACAAGGCCCAGTCCAGGTAGCGAGTACCGTAGGAGTCACTCTCCTGCCAGACAGAGGGACCCAGGCAAGAGAGTACGATCAGATTAAACTGACCTTTTGTTGGATATTTACAACACCTCACCTACATTAAAAGACCATAGTGATGTTGAAATGTGTTCAAGTATGACCTTAACTCTTATCAATGACTATTACCAAGTGCTGTCCCCAGCTCACTAGTTCATGCTGGGGTAACAGTCCGAGAGGTTCTATTAACCTTATAGAGCCTAACTAAAGTAAAGTTAAGGCCAACACCACTGGGGCAGACCACAGGATCGATACCCATTTGGGACCTGGCATCACTGGTTGCAGGATCAAAAGGTGGTTGCTTAAAGGCAACTATGGAAATGCATGAACCCATCTCCTGAATGCTGATCTGACAGACCATGGCTAGCCTTAGTGTATTTTTAAATCCTCAAAAAAAAGGCACACAGCTACCATATTAAGTGAGTAAAAGGAGCTTGCCACTTAGACTAGAAGTGTCAAGTCACATTTGCAGCGGGATCGAGGTGCGGTTCGGCCAGGACAACGTACACAGACGTTTGGGTCCGAGATGTTGGGTGGCTCCACAGTGCAGATGAAGAGCAGTATGGGGAGATCTCCCCATAGTCTGCCCAAACACCCTTCAACAGTGCAGTACCCTGTCCAGACCTTCAGCTTGTCCCTGGTATCAACCAGTCCATTAAACAACAACCAAGTCAGAACAAAAAACTCACATCACAGGCTATCAAAGACCAGCAGGCTCTTTGGAAGTTCAGCTCGATGGAGCAGGGAAGGCGACAGGAATAAAAACACAAGGGTGGGTATGAGAGAGGACCACTGACCAAAATCTTCTCAGTTTAATAGCTCAGCTGTTAGGCGAGATGATCGCAGAGGGAGTCCCAGGCCTCAGTTAGGAATGGTGGGCTGGTTGACGATGACCTGGATGACGAAATCTTTCTGGATCTTGGTGTCCTGCAGCCGCGTCTTGTCAGTCAGGAGCTTCCCCGAGAAGAACCAACGCTGGTGGGCAGCGTCGATGTCCTCCTGGACCTGCAGCTGCTTCTTGAGCTGGCCGATAGAGTCCGTCATGCTGGCGTTGAGCCGCAGGTCCCGGCCGGTGGAGAGGCGCACCTTCAGCTGGAACTCCTTCTTGGGCGCGGTCTGCGGCTCGGGGTTCTCCGACACGTCCTCCTCACTGCGCTCCGACACCAGGTTGACGGGCGGGGCCAGGCAGTAGACTGGCAGCTGGTAGCGGTTGCCCAGCTCATCATAACACTCCGTCAGAGAACCTGCACCAGGCACAAAGACTTCTTACCTTTGAGTGCTAAATTATGCCACCACCCACCCAACTGGTTCGATGCTTAGGGAGACCAACGCCCGCTCATATTCAGTACTGTGTGGAACTTTTAGGCAGCCAAAGATAATTAAGTTTAACCGATCTTCATATTGGTGTAAAACTATGACATTATGCCTGTCACAGGGTGTCAGCTTTGCCATTTCAAAACTTCTGCTAAAATCATCCCAGCATACACATGTGTGTTTTGACTTGACCACTAGCAGCTCGTGGCTAATCAATTTCTCTCCGTCTTAAATACTAATTTAGTTTAAGCCAGAAATGACATTTAATATAGATAGAATGTCTAAGGTGCCCCTGAGGAGAGGTTTGGGAACTGAAGCGCTGTTCATCTAGCCATCCAGTTAGATACCAGTCACTTTTTGGAGAACAGAATAAATACCCGATTGTTTTTATTGTCCATCCATCCATTTTCTGCTACTTATCTGGGGTCGGGTTGCGGGGGCAGCAGTCTAAGCGATAGCCACACCTCCCTCTGCCCAGCCACCTCCTCCAGCTCCACCAAGGGAATACCAAGGTGTTCCCAGGATGGCTGAGAGATATAATCTTCCTGGTGTGTCCTGGATCTGCCCCGGAGCCTCCCAGTTGGAAATGCCACCGCCCCATGGAGCAGTCCTGGAGGCATCCAAGATAGATGCCCAACCCACCTTAACTGGCTCCTTTTGATGTGGAGCTCCTCACCCTCTAAGGCTGAGCCCAGCCACCCTGCGAAGGAAACTCATTTCGGCCGCTTGTATCCGTGATTTCATTCTTTCGGTAACTACCCAGAGTTCATGACCTTAGGCGAAGGTAGATCTGCCGTCTGGCTCAGCTCCCTCTTCACCAAAGCAGAATGTTACAGCATTCACATTACTGCATCTCCTGACCTACCGCTCCCTTCCCCCCCCCCCCCTTACTCGTGAACAAGACCCCAAGATTCTTGAACTCCTCGGCTGGAGGTAATACCTCATCCCCCACCAGGAGAGGGCGACCCACCTTTTTCCAGTGTTTTTATCATGGTAATTTTAATTGCATGTGTTCCAATGTTAAATCGTGCTTTTGTTCTGAGCAAATGTGCACAAATAGCTTTAAACATTTCCTCTGACTGCACAAGACTTGCACAGTATTGCATAATTAATGTAACAATCTAACAGATTTCCATACTACTGTAACAGGAGCCGTGTCAGCTAAAATTTATGGGAGGATCTGCTTACGCAAGCGGCAAACACAATTGGGCTTTATAACTCCATATCCTCACCCCCTCCTAGTAGGTGCCAGGTGACATTTCTGCTTAACACTGCAACTTCTTACCTAGTGAAAACTACACTCCACATTGTGACGATGTTACTCAGATGTAGCCAATCACGGAGCTCCTGGAATCCCCACCCACATCATCCAATCCACACTAGACGTTTAAATAAA
>JAODUD010000041.1:3891676-3917228 GCA_026784285.1 Stomatorhinus walkeri | reverse complement strand
TTTTTCCCCCCCCCCCCCCCCCAGAAAGTACGCATCGCCTCCCTGCGCTGCCTTAACGCCGTGTCCCACTTCCCCGATCACGGAGTACGTATGCATGCCGCCGTCCCTGTCTCATCCTGCTAAACGTGGATCACACGACCAGCGGCGGGGGGGGAGCAGGTGCATACCGCTGTGGTCGCCACGACGTTGATGCGCAGCATCTGACTGCAGACCTCAAAGTGTATCAGTGATCTCCGTCTAATACACTGCCGGCGTTCTGGCTGTGGTTTGTCAGTCGCTGATCAGACTGAAATAAAGGGGGAATCATTTTGCCCATCATACCCATCCTTTCAAATAATCTGTGTGTAGCGTGTCAGGGTGTTGCGACCGTGACTGTGACCGGAAGGTCGCTGGTTCGTATCCCGCTGCAGCCCTAATCAAGGCCCTTAATCCCGATGGCTCTAGGAACTGGTTGTACGTCGTTTTGGTGTAAAGTATCAAAGCTACATCAATCAAGCTAAATCAATTAATAGAATCCGTTGCATTGGAGGTTTTGGGATTAAGTATTTGCAGTTTTGTACCTACCCCTCTACTCAATGATAAGATTCTGTGCACCCTGCCCCCGCCCCCCCCAAAGGTCCTCCCATTCCGCGATAGGGTCCTGCGAGCACTGGCCCCGCCCCTGGATGACAAGAAGAGGCTGGTGAGGAAGGAGGCGATAGCAGCGCGGGGAGAGTGGTGAGTCGCGCATAAACGATACGGCGACCCTGTTTCATCCCGCCTAGGGGATCTTGGCTGTGCATGAATAGACAAAGCATGCGATACAGCGCGAGCGGCAGTGCAGCAGCGGATCGGAAAATTCAGCAAACAGATGCGTCACGGGTTTGGAAGTGGCTGAGAAGGCAGCTGGCTCACGCAGCAATGCTACTAACCGATAATCCGAAAACCGCAACCTAAGAGCGCGAGTCAGCGGATCCGGTTTACTAAAGATCCAGATTAGAACCCACTCAATATTTGGAACATTGTTTGATTTGAGCACGATTAGTAAATAAACTAACTGCACTTTATATTAACCCCCTAAGCTGAGTTTTAGTAAAAACTACCAAGTGCTTTTTAGTTGGAACTAACAAAATAATCAGTCCCAACATGAGGATAATATAATTATTCCCTACAAGGTGATTAAAAATGCAGGTAACGAGGATTTTTTGCTGGTTTGCAGGTTCCTCCTGGGAAGCCCAGGGAGGTGAAACCCCCACCACCTCACTGTGTCTCTGTGGAGATGAGAGCGTGTCCACAGCAGACGGCCCTGGACTCCAGCCTGCCGCCACATCCTTGTATACTCAGCGTAGCACACTTTTTATCGCACTGCTTCTGGCCCTAGAGCGCACAAACTGAGGCAGGGGAAAGTGGGGGCCTAGAACCCAGACCACACCGGAAACGTGTCCTAGATCAAATGGACTCTTACCCAGCGCATGGTGGGAGACAAAACTATAATACAAAACTACAATATTCCCACTTACACTCTCTAACCGGACACGTGGAAACAAAAAAAACGAACCAACGACCGCTGACACGGAACATGCAGGGATATAGGTTTCACGTGGGTTACACTGACAGTTAGTACTGGCTCCTATTTTTAGTTCGTAAAAATGTGTGCTAATCCTTTCAGACAGTAAACTGATTACCACCTGTCTGTCCCTGTTAGCCAACTAACATTAAACCTCACAACCTCACACAAGGAAAGGCAGGGCTATTGTGAACACGATTTAAGTTTCTATAAATAAATGTCAGATTTTTATAAATGCATTTGAGTCTGAGATTTCCTAAGTAATTCATCCGTGCCTTGAGGGATGGGTTTCGAAAACTATACTATGACAAACATTTATTAAAAACATTTAAGCAAAAAAAAAAAAAAAAAACAATCCATTTCACAGGTACAAATTTGCACAGTCTGCAATGGAGCTCTGCTCCTTTTGGTTACCGCTGCATGGAGTTCAGTCTGGGCTCTGTATTGCTTCCATGCCATCCTCAGGTTGCCGTGGTGACACAGTCATTGCCTCATCCCACCTCCACTTCCTGCCCGACTGACCAATCACATTTGCCTTTCTGGGAAAAGCCCATCAGCCCTTTTAGTTTATGGCACGACAACACCAGGATGTTTCACATTCAAACACACACACACACACACACACACACACAAATGGGCTGGTCGTGTACAGAAGGGGTGACAGGGCAGGCTGCTGGGATGGACTGCTTAGGTGGGCTGGATTGTCCTCTTTCAGGTCCTCCATCCACAGTCCCAGGGAATCCGTAACCTTCACAAGCCAAATGTCTGTCTCCAGTCCAACACCAGAAGACACGTGTGGTTATATAGCAGTTGGATCTCTTCTGTATACAGAGCAGTCCCACGTTAGCCCCTCCCCAAAGGGGGCGTGGTCAGAGGGCAGGAGGACACGAGTCAGCCAATGGCTGTGGAGGAGAAAGAGTAAGATTAAATGCTCTGGCTGCCTTGAGGCATATTAATCCTGACATTTAAAGATTACTTCCCCAGCTCCCCATCAGTACATTTATGGCTCATAACTTGGGGGCTGGAAATATGTGTTACTTTAGTTCAGTCATGGCCTCTAGCGCTACAGTGGAACGGTTTGTCTGACTGAGTAAGCTGCAGTCTCACCTTCTTTTCTTCACACCAAAGAATATTCTCCAGTTCTCCACCTTTCCGTAGTTGTACGGGTTCCGGAAAACCTGCATAAATATCATGGCCAGACACTTTCCATTGCCACCATGCAAATATACTAAAATATTCAGATATTTTCACAGTGTTAATAAGCCGTTGGACTGAACAAGGTCAGTGTGTACAGGGACCACAAAGGGGGGGGGGGAGCTCACCTTGCCGCTGTCCCGCAGCCGTCGAGCCTCCTTGCGGTTGATGTGCCTCTCCACGCTCGTCTCTCCCCGGGTAATGAGAGCCACATGCCACAGCGTCAGCCCTGTCAGGGCTACTGCCACCGAGCTGCGGGGAAGAGCAATGACAGTGAGTGTGGCGGACTGTCGGCTCTGCATGTGTAATGCAGTGCACTGTAATGCAGTGCCCTGCAAGCATGTAGTCATGCAGGCCTACTGCACATTCAATTAAGCTGAAATCCTGAGAGGCCTCACCTGGTGAGCACCCATACGTAGATCATGCACTTGTGAAACAGCTTCTCCGTAAAGGTGAACAAAGGCTCAGGGGTTTGATAGTAGCTCTTGAACGACACAGAACAATGGTTTAAAGACTCGTATCCCATTGGTCAAATACACATCCATCACAGGAGGAAGGCAATTATCTATAACTAGACGTGCATCCACACAAGGCAAATATCTATGAACCAGACTTGCACCCACGTTGCAGCAGTAAATGACCTTAAAGTCACCATTCTCCATATTTAAAATGCAAACACCTTAAATGTTTCAGGTGTGACGAGGCCCCAGTAAGATGGCAGCCCTTTAGATTCTAGCCGACACAGAAGGAATAGTGCGGCCGTACTCTAGCTGACAGGAGGTGTGATTACACTGAAGAGCGGCTGTCGGCAAACGGCACAGCCGCGACGGAGGCGGCAGCTGAAAGGAGGCAGAGTACTGCAGGGCTGAAGGACACACAGCACGTCTCTGGGGAAGGATAAGGTCCATGGTGGAGATTATTACGATGAACACAGAGGAAAAGACCTTATGTCAGTTTGTCACGGCAAAAATCTTCACACGTTTCATTTGGTTTGCATTAATAATTCAGAGAAGCTGTTGTAGGACATCAGCCCTGGTTGTACCTATTCTGCTTGGAAGAGATGCCACACCCAGCGCGAGCAGATGGAATACAGATGGATGCAGGAAATCCTACATGCACATGCGCCCTCTGGGGTAGGTGGAACAAAGATCCTAAATACTGGACCTTCAATAGTATCCTACCCCAGCCCCACCCACTTAATTTCTCCTTGGCCCAATTCCTATGGTGCTACCATGGTTACTCATACCCCACCCATTCATTAACACAAAGTCCCTGGCGGGCAGTATTGTTGGCCTTATGGGACGTCGACGTGCGGCAAACAAAAGGGATTAACAGCACCGCTACTCAGAGCTTATGGTCCCATGATGCACCTGTCAACACCGCGCTCACCTCCACGGCGTTGTAGGCCCCGACGAACATGTCCCAGCAGCTCACGCTGCAGTACGTGCAGCCCATTGTCATAAAGAGGCAAAAGGAGAAGAAATAGCGGTGGTTGAGGTGTCCCACACAGTTATTCAGCCAGGCTGAGGGAGGAACCAGTCAAGGACAATGTGGAGGACAGACAGCACGGTAATGGAGCCTTCATGTTACACCACACTTTTACATCAGTGAGAAAGTGAATGTATTTATGAGGAGATACTAAGCCTCTTCGCGTTATTCAGCCCCCAAGGACCGCAGACATGCTCGTCCTTAAGAAGCAGCATTTTCAAGTCCGACTTCGAAAAGCCATTAAGAGCATAGGTGCAAGGAAAACCAGCACACCCAGTGAGGACCAGCATCTCCCACTGCTGTGTGGGGTCAGTGTGGAGGTTGAATGGTTCTGTGCCCGTGAACACCCCTAGGAACTGACTGCCCCCACCTTCTCAAATGTAAATGTGCTGAGGTATATATATAGGCTCCTGGATCCACAAACAGGCCAAATGCACCAAATGTCCTGTTGAAATCACGAAGGATACGGCAATGGTGATCCATCTTCAGCACACACCTGTAAGAAACAAAGCGAGAAGGGCCCCACAGTCACGCTCATCCTCGAACCCGATACCCGTCTGAGTGCTTCGAAATCAACCCAGGATCACAGATGGCCCACAGCACAGGAATTCAGTACCCAGCAAGATCTGCAGTCTCCTTACCGGTTGCAGATGCTACAGTGGTGAGTTCTGGCCGGTTTGGGGAATATACACTTCTTACAGATGGACACTGATGGTATGTCAGTCTTCATCTACAAAGGAAATAAATATGATTTGCTTAGAATAAGCACATAGAATTCTAATATGAATAAGAAGCTTTTTAACAGAAAATTATGTGGAGTAAAGTAACAGTTATGTAAGAGGATACAGCTGACAGGTTAGTCTTACGATGGCTTCTGGGTAGCGGAAATCAGGAGCAGAACCAGGGTGACTGGGATTACCATGGAGGGCAGAGGTGGAACGTTCAGTTCTGGAAAGTATAAATCCTGAGCCAGGTTTTGTTTCAACCAACCAATTTACTATGAAGAGTCACATTCACAGAGTACTCAACTGGTTGGTTGAAACAAAACCTGGTCTGGATTTGTACTTTCTGGACTTTAACTTTCCACCTCTGATGCCACGTTTCTTGCCGTGGGAGACAGGGGATTGTGGCTTAAACCACTCAACGACATCACCTGTCTACCCCAGCCCTTCCCATGATTCCTTTCTGCACCCAAACCCCCCTCTCCTCTCTCCTCCCGGAATCCACGGTGCCCCTTGGGCGGGGTTGTACCTGCGGAGGGTGCCCCGGGGAAGTCCTGATGGCCTTATAGTAGTGGAAGACGATCATCAGCAGGTTCCAGTGGCCGTAGCAGAGGTGCCACGTGACCCAGTGCGCCGGATAGGTGCTGATGATCAGTGGCAGGACAAAGTAGTAGACGATGACCAGGACCGAGCTGGTGAGCAGGATGACCAGGCAGACAAACACCTGGGTAGCGGCCAGAAGGAGGAGGCGGGGACAACCCAGTGACAAAATGATGATATAGGTCAGGAGCAGTTAGCAGGTTAGCAGCATGAAACAAACAATAATAATAACAACAGAAGGAGCTAATCATATTTTACCAAGTATTAAATCCTGCTGATATCATACAGATCTACCATGTTCATCTCTATATGTGCTTATTTTTATTTAGTAGAAGCTAAATTGTTGAAAGTGAGGCAAATAGCACCTTACACACAATCAGCTGCGACGGAGGCGAACAGGCATGAGTGAGGCGAGGCTGAGCTTCCAATGAAAGCCCAAGTATAAGTGCAAGTGCAAGCAGTGTTGGAGCAAAAGAAGGGTCATTTAGCAGAGCAGGAACCCAATGAACCTACTGCACAAGCAGAAGTGTGGCGCTGAGAAAATCCCAGGAACAAAGAGGCGTCAAGCTAGTAAAGGGATTCCTGGAACTGATGGGTCTGGAGCCAGAGAAGCAATCTGATAATGGCTTATTCCACTGAAGGAGAACCAGATGAGAAACGCCTTTTGCTTCTCTATGTTTCCCGCACTCAACGCCAGTCTGCCCCGAATCCCGGCCTGGACTGCGCACACTCATACCCTCGCAGTTTTTTTTATATGTCACATCTCCCGGAGATCAGCTCACCCTCACAGTCCCCTTAGGATAACGTGCAGATGGAGGACGTGGACTGGACTTACCACCCCAAACCAGCGGGTCAGGTGGTCCACCAGCCAGTAGACAGGCTCGAAGACAGAGTCCAGGAACACGTCGAAGTTGCAGAGGGCGTTGAAGCAGAGCGACTTGAGGAGGAGCCGGCCGTAACTCCAGAGCTCCTTCAGGCGGCCGGTCATGTGCCCCCCGCGGCCCCCCCACGCGGAACATGGGCGCAGGTGCAGGCAGCGCAGGAAGAGGCGGGCGGCTGTGGGGCTCAGGCGCCTCCAGCGGGTCATCGCCCCACCCTGCGGAGCACCAACATGGACACCATGAGACGTTGGTCCAAAGGGCGCATGATCACTGACCTTCACGCCTGCACCTCCCAGCTGCAATGGCGGTACACATCACAAGCGCTGACTTTATATTTATATTGGCTAAACCGCAAATTAATTAGCAATAAGTCATAAATAGTCCTCCCACCTCAGGAAGAGGTTGTGCTGTGATGTACAGTGACTGAGTTGCTCCCACCCTCTACTGTCTGATTATCCCCAACACCTTCCTGCACTAGCGTGGGGTAACACTATTTATACCGGCGTGTGGAAAGGGGGCGTGGCCAAAATCCAGGAACGCAACTGCTATTCCTGACGCTCGTGAAAATTTCATGAGCAATACACTTCCCCATGTACCAGCCCGCGCCTCTTGTGACGGCACAGACGCAGTCGGGGGAGAATTTCTCCTGCGGAGATGGAGCTGGGACACCGGAGATGAGCGATTTTTCTGATAAGCAGGTATCCGTTACAGAAGAATGCAGAGGACCCCCACCCCGACCGGCACATGGTCAACGGGGGCCCCATCCGTAACGACCCAGGGCATCTCACCACCCACAAAAAAAAAAAAAAAAACGCGTGTGGTATTAATTACGTATCCACTTTTGCCAAACTCTTGCGGTTCATTTTTAATGTGACGTGGCGGCTGTCAGATAATTGACCCCCTCCTCCCCAATTAATCACAGGGGTATAAGATGACTCTGCTGCAGGTGAACACTACTGCATCTCATTTAGATGGAATGATAGGAATGCAATAATGTACCATGCAACGTTGGACGAGATGGACCACCATATCAAGCATGACCAGCGGAGGATGACGGAGGTCAGGAGGTATCTGATTGCAGCCTGCTCCCAGTCAATCCAGCTGACTGACCCAGTTAATCCGTAACAAGCTATTCATTCTAATCAGGATCAGCTGGGTTTCAATTACCAAGATGTTTTCGGGCATGGGGCTAGTGACCAGTCACCATGACAACACAACAACGCGAGCCCTGCGCGGTCGCCCAGCCTCCTGTCAGATGCCATTTGTTAGACGTCTCCTTACCCTTCATCGTGACCCTTATATGAGGCCCACTAATGGCTGCTGGAGCCCCCGGCGGGACAGATCAATGTTCAAATAAGCAGATGGCGCTGTCACCATGGCGACTGGCCGACGTTCCATCACACAGGGAATTCAGTGTTCCACCAGGTCTGGCTAAACCTCCAGTTAGGAATGGTGAGTTTGTGTTACCGTAATCCAAGCCGGCACATTTTCATCATCTTAATTAATGACTCGACTGCTCCCCACCAGCCCAACGTGGCCTCCTTCATCGCCTCACTGCAGAGCTGTCAATCCAGGTGAGCGAGCGGATGCCAGAGTGCTTCGGTGTGGATTGCCCCATGTGCAATTCTTAGCCATGCTCCCTGTTTAGAGGCGCCTAGGTGTCACTTACTCTCGGTTCCCTCCAGCAGCTTAACCGTGTAAAAGCTTCATCCCACATCCAACTCACAAAACATTAGGCGTGGTGAGTGGCTCAGTGGGCCAAGACCCTATGCCCGTGATCAGAAGGTTGCTGGTTTGAGTCCCGGTCTTGGTAAAACAGTAAAATTTCTGAGGGCCCTTGAGCAAGGCCCTTAACCCCCAGCTCCAGGGGTGCGGCACACTGGCTGACCCTGTGCTGTGACCTAACCCCCCCCCCCCCCACACACACACACACACTATGAAGAGCAAGATGGGGTCAGTGAAATGAAGCATTTCCAGTGTGTTTGTGCAAATAAAAGCACTTAAATATTTAAAAAATATTTAATAGAAAAGTACTGGTTGGTGTAACTTTAACCACAAACAAACTCAAGTTATGCTGGACTGAGGCACACGTCAGTGTGTCCATGAGGGCCTGTATCCCTGCAGCACACGGAGAACAAGCACACCATTAAAAAAGACCTATCATAAGGACATTAGCACAAGGCGTACTGATACGATGGGTTTACATAACACAGTGTGAATCTGAAGCAGCCAAAAATGGAATGAACAAATCAAATGTAAAAATAAATCTCAACCCTCCAAGTTTTCACTGAGGAAAGAGAGATTAAATACTTTCTCACGGTCCTATCAGCGATTCCCCTCACTGGGAGGTTCTGGCCCAGTGTAGAACCTGAAGCTGACTCTGCATATGGCCTATACACCCATTAAGTTTGAAGACGCCTAGAACGAATGAAATTACAGACAACAATGCTGAAATCTTAATGCATGCGCGCGCACACACACACACACACACACCAGAGTGATCTCCTTCACATCCTTTAAATGTTTTTTAGGACAGACTGACTGTGTAGTCTTTATAAATAAATAAATAAATAAAAAACCGCACAAGTGATTGAGGATGCTCACCTTTGCTGCGAGAACTCTTAAAAGTGAAAATTAAGTACAGGAAGTCATATGAAACCCATATATTTACATGCTCATCGCTGCAGGTTTTAAAATTGCTGTTTGTTTTGAAAATTCGATCTTGCAATTCGATTCGATTGCAAGAAAGGTAGTACAGCATGTGATCCAATTAAGAAACTTTAAAGCTTTTAGATTAACTTTACAAGATGCGTATTGATCGGTGACCTCACATCCTTGACATGCGGCATAGATTATCCAAATATTGCTTTTGCTAAAAAAAACTGTCGTTTAAGAAGGCAGCAGTGAATTGACATTTCTACATTTACAACAGGGCAAGATATTAAGGAAACTGTGGTTATGACTATGAGTCACGTCTGATTATATGGTGTGTCGTGTTATAATCACATGGTTTGATCGCCTCCTTCATATATGATCTCACTGAAGACGCACACAGGGTGAAGCCCTCAGTTATCTAACAAACATCTTTTAATAAATATCAGTCCGACCGTGATGCAGCCTTCCAGTAATCTGCATATCCAATTCAGTCCCGTACAACCAGTTTAAAAACAATAATTCAGTTTGTTTAATCCACCTGGCACGGAAATCCGGCGAAATGCAGGCCACGGTCAGTGCCAATTTTTAAATATCTGCAACTACTTAAATAAATACATTTGATTACAAAAGAATTTCTGCATTTTGCCATACTTCGGTACAACCAAGCATAATCAAATGAAATTACAGCTTTACTAAACAGCTACCCGGCACTTCACGGCAGACGGTGCTCGGCTCTCTCACGTTCACATCTTTCCCATTTATGGACAAGTGGCGCGTGTTGCAATATCGTTCATTGTAACGATGTTTCCGAAACAAAGGAGGACAATAAACAAGGTGCGTGTTAACACTTTGCAAAGCTACAGAGAGTCTAAAAACAAATTTACCTTGTAACGGAACGGTGACATATTCAGGCGGTTCACGCTGAATTTCTATTAATTTATATGCTTTATTTCGCTAACAACATTACCTGTTTTACACATATGAAAAGATTCTCTGTGCCCTGCGACGGTGACATAAGACTGGCTTGCAGAATGAACTCCTCCAGCTGCCCGATACTGTAAAATCTCCACTGTCTACCGCAGTCTCGTCACCAGTATCTTATCAATACAGAAGTTCATTGGAACAGTGTTTAAAATCATCATAAGAGACCCAGTCCACGCTAACGAACGAGGCAGGCAGCCGAGGTCCCCGTAAGCCACATATCACTATCAGTCGCACAGGGCTTTCCTTACCTTTGACTTCCTTCCGCGATAATCAAGTCATGTTACTGCTGAAGAAACTCAAGGTCTCGCACCACCACGCAGCGAAACGGTATTTCAAACTGCAGAGCCTCCTTTTCCCTCCCAACTCTAACCATATTGCGCAAGTTAATGATGACAAGGGAGCGATGGGTGGAGATACGTTCCCGTTTGGACGTGATGAGAATCTCAAATTGCATCAGTATCGCCTACTTTGCACAATCGTATATAAAGTATAAATGATGTATAAAGTAGAAATATCGTGATATGGAAGTATTAAATAAGATAGTACAGAAAAATTCATTGTTTCTACAAGGGATGCTGGGAGATGTAGTCAATTCCCGCTTGTCACCTCGTGTTGACGTCATGCATACGGTAAAAACTACAGCTCTATCTAAACTCCGAGGCATATGCGTACATTAAAATGGCGTTCAGTTTTAATTTCGATGTTCAGATAAACACCAAGGAACCGAGCGACGCGGACTCGCGTGAGAAGGATAGTATCCAAATACAGCCGGATCGCTCGACTGACGCCGTATGTATGCGACTGGTTAGTTTGTTAAACAGCTGAAATGTCGCTTCACCTCTCTGGCTGTGCAGCCACGTGCTTTCATGTTATGAGTTTCTTTGATGATTTGCAACGCCCCACAGCGATACGGTTGTAAAACTTTGAAGTGTCGACTGTTCGTGCTCTGTAAGTGAATGGTGTTTTGTTCTTCTCAATATAATTTCAGGAGGATGCTGAAAATGACTCGGGATTAAGGGTAAAACAGGCCGTAGAGCACAATCCTAAAAGTCATCCGTCCCTCTTTGAAGACAGCGTGTTTGAGACCTTCTGCGTGGGGTCACTGCCCCCCCTCCACTACCTAAATGAAACTGTGTTTGAAACAACAACCTCAGTAGAGGCAGATAGTGAGAAGATCCTGTCCCAGACCGCAGCCCTACATTCTGACCTCATCTCTGGTGTATATGAGGGCGGACTCAAAATTTGGGAGTGCACTTATTACCTTTTGGAGTACATTGAGGCTGAAGGAGTGAGCTTTGTTGGGAAGAAGGTGCTTGACTTGGGCTGTGGGGCAGGATTGCTGGGCATCGCGGCGTTGAAGATGGGAGCCAGTGATGTGCACTTCCAGGATTACAACAGCACGGTGGTCGACCGACTGACCATACCCACTGTTCTTCTGAACTGTGAGGACAGCGGTGTGGAGGAGGATGATGATGGTAGCCCTTTGTCGAAGAAGAGAGCCACAGATCTATCGCTGCACCCTCAGATTGCCAAGTGCAGGTTTTTTTCCGGGGACTGGGCGGCGTTCCTCCCACTGATGGCTAGCAGCGACACGGCGCATAAATATGACATCATACTGACGTCAGAGACGATCTATAACACAGCTTACTATGCTGCACTCCACCAGGTCTTTCACAAACTCCTGCACCCGAATGGTGTCATTTATCTAGCCACAAAGTCACACTACTTCGGGGTTGGGGGTGGGCTTCTCCTCTTCCAGAAGTTTGTGGGAGAGAGGGCTGT
Organism: Stomatorhinus walkeri; assembly: GCA_026784285.1. Taxonomy (NCBI): domain Eukaryota; kingdom Metazoa; phylum Chordata; class Actinopteri; order Osteoglossiformes; family Mormyridae; genus Stomatorhinus; species Stomatorhinus walkeri. The sequence goes on along the minus strand of JAODUD010000041.1, from coordinate 3,905,376 downwards.
TTTCAGGATGAGGTGTGTGAGGAACACGCAGCAGGGCCTCCAGAGACATGTGGTGGCCTTGAGCTTCAGGAAATGAGAGATTTCAGAGAATCTGAAATCTTCAGCGGAACGCTTTAGTATCACAACGTAACCAGGACACGTGTTATTTTCAGTGACCAGTTTATTTTTGTAAAATAACCTCAAATATGTACAAAGGCCAATGACCATATTCATAAATGATTCTGACGGAACATCGATTTCTTGAGTTTTTTTCCCTCACTTTTAGATCAAAACCTCACATTCCTTCCATTCTGAAAAGCAACAGCAAAATCATCTGCAGTCGAAGACCAAACCAGCCCTGATTTTTCCCCGCTGTCGCCATCACCGATTCTGTGCCCCCGGCATCTGTGAACAGGTTAGTGCTGCTTCACTGCACACTGGAAGAAGCTGGGTGCCCCTGGAAGACCGGCCAATCGTATAAGATGGAGAGGGGGGGGGGGGCTGCCACGTCGGCGGCTGGCAGGTCACGCCTGCAGGAACTCTGGCTGCACCCTGGCCACCTTCCGGAACTCCTTTCCGTGCGTCCTGGGGCACTGCATCTCACACCAGCTGATGGGGATCATCTGTACTCCTGTTGTTGGGATGGTGGCAAGCGCAAAGTTACGTATGAATGCATAGGCTGGATCTACTTCTCTTTGAATCAAATAAGATTCAGATAAACGTTGCTGAGCTCCGGGGGAAAATCTTATACATCACACAGGCTAAGATGCATGCAGTAATGCAAAATCAAAGTGCAGTGACAATCCACATAGTGCAAAAGCACGAACAATGCTGGAATATTATGATTCCGAATATTAAGGAAATTAAATTGAAATAATATTCATAATAAATTAGCAGATGGCATTTGCAATTAAAAACAAAAGTTGTTAGTGTCTAGGTGGAAAGGTGACCTTCCTCCGAACTCGACGGGCCTCACCTGCTTCGCTGTGTGCCACCACCACACCCAGCTCGTTCTCTGCCGTGGTCAGCAGGTAGTTTGATTGGACGTCGCCCAAAGAGATATGAGCCCCGGTCAAGGATGGTACTAGCAAACAGTAAACATGCAGGCCAAGACTGACCATGCTGTGCCTATGGAACTCATACAGGCCAAGTGTAACCTGCCGCTGGGTTTACAGACCAGGTGAGACGAGCAATACAAGAGCACTGATTACCAGAAAGGACATCAGCGGAATCATGAAGCTGTGAGCTGGGGAGCGTAAACACCCACCGCGGAGCCACCTTGCTGGGTGACAGGGGGCTGGAATTTACCACAAAGTGCATGACACGTTTTTTGCCTTTTCTCCCCACAGCATTTTCAAATTTCAAAGGATACCACTTTTGCAAGGACGATATCTCCAGGCCGGAAGCTTTTGTATATTTCTACCTACAATGAGGAAATAAAATCTTTAACAAATCTGCAGACTAAATTTAAAGCAAAACACAAACGACTAGCTAATGCTAATATTGTCATTAGAAATTGCAGTTCATGTTCTGAATGTCATTTGCATACATACCTTGTCTTTTTCTGTTGCTCTTACATCCTCTTTCCTGCAGAAATGTATTTATTTTAACGATAAGGTGGCAGCATGCTTCGAATGAAATCTTTGGAACTGACGCTTTAGCAATACATCATTATACGAGCCGTAATCACCATGGCGATCACCATGTAGGCACACCGCCTGTGCGGGGTCCTTGAGGTGAACTTTTCTTATGGTCTGATCCCGCCCACTGGCCGACACAAATGTGAAACCACGTGGCTGGTCAGCAAAACTAATTATGCAACTACCAACATGCTTTGCACCACGCCACAGCTGAAGTACTGTAAATTAATGTGTATTCGCTAAGAGCAAATGTCGTGGCTGTGTAATACGTGCGTTTCCTTAGTGTGTATCCATCTATTATGTAAATTGTTGGCTTCTCTCTCTGCGTTGCTTCTAAAATTAACCCCATAGCGGCTGTTCATAAAGAGACCAACTCCCACTGTGACAGAACTGTCATCTTCTTTATAAAATGACTCACACTCTTGCAGCAATACATTCATTCTTGTTTGTAGGTCTGCGGCATGGAATACATTCTATGCCCTCTAGGGTTTTGGCGTGACACAGAACAATCAAGGTGGCAGTGTGGCTTTTAGCGTGCGACAGATTGTTCTGACCGATGTGTTCGATCTCGTTTTGTTCAGACTTTGAAGCATACAGCCACCTTAGAATATCCTTGATGGAATGACGTACTACGGTAAGGTTTTAAATGCAAAATAAGTTATAAATATCAGCTGTCTAGGTCCAATAAATGTGAGAAAAGGTCGTGACCACATCTGTGTCTGAAATACCACAGAGGTAGTCTCCAACAGACATGTGGCATTTTGTTCAAAGATTTCTAAAATGCCCAGGTCATTCCCTTCGCAGCGAGGAGCCCTGAATACACACACCGAGGAAGAAACCTCACACACACACACTGCACAGTGTAAATATGTACACCTACATTAAAAATCCAGAGCAGAACAGAGAGAAGACTGTGGCTAACTTCAGTTAAAAAAGGGGTTTTGTGTGTAAATATTACCTGATTGTTCCTCTGAATCTGTCTTTTAGTGGCGTTGAACCAACATAAAGGATGTGGACTTTTGCAAACCTTGGGTTGATGCTAGTGACCTACATAAGAGAAATTTTGACAGTTAGTACAACCAACCCAGTCACTGCAGTATCACGACATGCAGTATTACAGGAGGCGATTTTCTTGCGTTACCTTGCATGTAACAATAGCGCCTACATCCGGCAGCAGCTGAGCTTCTGTTTCTTTAACAACCGAAATGACAGGCAGCTGGAAGTCGGAGAAATCATTATTTCAGGTCACAATGCGTACAAAATTATGTGAAGTTAATCTTTCTTAGCTCGCACCTCTTCGCCCTCGTTTTTCCTGAAGACATAGCCGGCGAGGGCAGCGAAAATGTATCCGTGCCGCGAGTAAGTGCCTGTCCCGGGTATACAGTCTTCCGTGCTGCAAAGCTTTTCACCTGTAGGCCAAAAAATTACTTCAAAATGATCTCCAAAGATGTTTTAAAACCTTAACTGCGCTCAGGTAAATGACATGATTAACGTGATCAAATATTTCACCGTATAACGATAAAGCTTTTCAGAGCAAATTATGTTTAAAGGGAAAAGGCACGAAAAAGCCTTTAAGAACAAATTATGTTAAAATCAGAATGTCCGTATAGAAAAAGAACAAGGAATCAGTTTACATCTTAAAACAAACATATTGTCAAGACAAAAATACACAGAACAATAGAATAAAGAAAATGTGCTATTGATAAATAATCATGTCGAAAGAACACAGACAAAAACAGTAAATGTTATATGCTATTCAAGTGTGCACACCCTGCTGCATTGATTATGTAACTCAAGGTGCAAGTCGGAATAAAAAAGCACGAAACAGAGGGATGACTGGAACGTAACGCGCCCCAGGCAGTAGGAGGGGGTATCTGTCAGCCAGAGCTCGCTGTTTACGCCTATCAGCGGCACTGCTCGTTACTGGCAGGCAAGCCAATTTCACGTTAAACGCCTAAACCTGTAGGATTACGATGGCGCCTTATAAATAAGAAACAACACGCAGTGCGATTACTGTCTGTACGAAGTCTTCGGATAACTGAGTATTTCGTATAAACGCAGGCACGTGACGGACACTGAGTGCCAAGGGCCAGCGTCACGCCCCGGTCATCTCAGCGTCCCCACGTGTACGGGACCCAAGGAGGCACTAAGCAAAGCAAATTCAATCTAGTGCCCTTCGTGGGTTTATTTTTAAGCAAGAATACACAATCATAAATCGCCACACATAAACTGAAGAAACTCTTTTGCAGACCTACCTGGAACACACAGCTTTCTCGGCGACATGTTTCCAAGAAGGGAGTAACATGCGCTGATTGGGTATTACTGCCGAGAACTGGTGGAAGCTGATTGGATAGTTTACACGCACGTGCCGGTATCCCTCTACCGCCATGTTGATTGTGGCGTATAATTACGAAAACATTCAAACAAAACTCATTTCCCTCCTTTAAAAAAATGAATATTATCAAACTCCGAGGCATGGGTTGTTGTGTGTTATAAAAATGTATGTACTAACTAGTAGCGATAGCAGTTAGAAAGTGTAGATTTCATTGTTATAGGTTGTGGTTATGAAACCAGACTATTTTTTTTTACGCTTTTTTAGCCACTTTCATAGCGGATTATACCAGTCACCTCAAAGTCACAGTTTGTAAGGCTGAGGTGTTCAATAGAATATGGCCTGGAAACCACTAGCCATGAGCAATAAGTTGCCTTTAGGCTAGGGATTGGACTGTCACCGTTGCCGTACCCTTCGAGAAATTACCAGGAATGGTGCAAGCTAATAACCTTGTGTTTGCGACAGATGTTGTGCTTTAAACATATAAAGTGACCTGCTTGTTTTTCTCTGGAAAGGCTTTACTGGTGTAATTTCTGCTTTCAGGCTACATTTAATTTGCAGGTGCCAAAAACAAAACAGAAGAGGGGAATCAATCTGAAAAGTACATTCTCAGACAGATGCATCATGATTCCACACATTTATTACAGTCGCACAGATCCAGTGTACATCTAAAAGTGCGTTAAGCCCAAAGTAAAGTTTTATTCTTTTCCTCTAAACATCAACAAAGTGAAAGCGAAGCGTGGATTTAGAAAGTGCTGGAACCGGACACCCCAGACAGAGGTTAGAGAACACAAATTGGGGCAAAAACCATATACACGAATGACACTAGATTTCCATATATTCATACGTTTTCAGGGTATCCGGCGGATATTAACATGGTGTAGGTCATGCAGGTTCGCAGCCTTCAGCGCTTACAGGAACAGACAGTATTACAGAGCCACGCCATGGGAAGACGACTAGACACGCACATCACATTTACAGACTGATGCACCACACTACCCAGGGAAGCGGACACCCCTGCCCCTCCCCCAACACGGCAAATTAGGAAAGAGAAGGTGCTGCTTCCTCCTCCATCAGCTTACTTTAACATTGGCGTGTGTGTTGCAAGATCAGAGAAGCGAATGTCCAGTCAAGAGCGAGACAACCGTGTGCGGCGCAATTCTACTCCTGCATAATCGAACATGGAAAAGCAAGCTGCTTTGTAGGCTAGGCAACAGTTACCATGACAACAGCGGGGGCGGGGAAATAAACACTAGATGCATTTATCCAAAGCATCCTCAGAATAGGCTATCCGCTCAATGATTGAAATAAATAAGAAATGATCTATAAACAAAGTGGGATTTTTAACCGTAAAACGTGTAAATTTGAAATGGGAGTATAAGCGGTGATTAAACATACTTCACACAGGTGGTCAGTCAGGTGGATTCAGTCATCTGGTCCCTAGAGTATCTATAGTGTAGACGTTCATCCCCATCCCATAATACTGATAGACTTCCATGTGCTGATAAGTGGTTCCTAATGAAGCAGCAGTATGTGCCATGATGTTGTCGCTGGTGGTCTACACACGTAGTCGCTCTGATTAGCCCCGCCCTCCCCAACCAAAGCCCTCGCTCCGGTGGTCGCTCAGCCAGAACAGCCGTCTACTTCTTGGCCTTGCCCTGAGCGGCCACGGCCTCCATGGCCTTGCGGACGGTCTCCTCGTCACCCAGGAACTGCATGGGGCCCATGGGTTTCAGGTTCTTGTCCAGCTCGTAGAGAATGGGGATCCCAGTGGGCAGGTTCAGCTCCATGATGGCCTCCTCCGACATGCCTGTTGACGGGACGGAAAGCACAGCGGTCACTTTCGAGTCTGCATAAAAGCACAATGATGTGGCTGCTTCTCGGCAGGCCGAGCTGACGGGGAAGAGCTGCGCTGCACTGCGACCGCAAACCTCCTGGTGGATGCAACGACGTGGCATTTCATACAGGCGCATATTCATGGAGCAGGGTTCAGACAGAACAGGCCGTTTCACTGGAGGAAGCGTCACAAAAGCAGGAAGGAAGCGAAGGCGCGGAAAGGCCGCGTGTGCCAGAATTTCATTGCATCATACAGCTGCTGCAACAATGCATTTCACCCCAGAAAACAGGACTAAAATGCAGCACTGCGCATAAAGCACAGAACAGCCAATTCCCCGGAGGTAGCAAGTCGGACATCGTGATGCTACAGAGCGGCCGGACACACACCCTCCAGGTGCTTGACGATGCCCCTGAGGCTGTTGCCGTGGGCGGCGATCAACACCCGCTTGCCCTCCTTGATCTGAGGCACGATCTCCTCGTTCCAGTAGGGCAGGGCGCGGGCGATGGTGTCCTTCAGGCTCTCGCAGGTGGGCAGCTGGTCTTCAGTCAGGTCGGCGTAGCGGCGGTCCTGCGGGGGATCATCGCAGCACGTTCACGATCGCGGACTGTTTGCAAAGGGCCCGGTCCCAACGTGGCGATACTAGGCACGATTCATGCGGAAACACGCTGAACGAGCTGCAGAATTCGGTGCACGCAGCCGTTAAGCACACTGCTTAGCGAAACACCACCAAAGCCTGACCTGAACGTCGAGGCTGGTGACCTCTGGGACTGGACACGTTCTGCACACAGAAGACATACTATGGCTGCAACACATTAACCCAGGGCTGCGTTTGCTGAGGGACCTTAAATCCACATTTACTAAGAACAAATACATTCTGGATATTCATGGTGAGGGCTGGGGGGGGGGTCATTAGGTAGTGAGAGAGAAAAGAGGACCCCAGGTGACTTGAGTGCATGTACAACCATGTTGAGCTGAAATCTGGAACAACTAAATACTCCAACAAAAATGCCTACAGGTAGAGGAATTACAGTCTGGCAATAATTTGAAAAGAACGGACTGTAATTATACTGATTAACGGAGAGCACATTTCAGCAAATGCATGGCATTCTGGTGACAGAGTATCCTGCTGCAGTGCTGCACATTTCCTTTACTTGAGGCAGATTTGAGGACACTCACCATTTTCATCAGGTTTAGTTCTGAGCTGCGAATCCCAATAATGATTCTTAGGCTGCATCCAAAGCCACAGAGGCTCCGCCCATATACCGACTCACCAGTTGCCATGACAATGACCTTAATGCCTGTCCAATGGCACAGTGCAGAAACTGCCACACAATGAAGATGGCACGACTGTGATCTCTAATACCTCCCCACCTACATTACAGTACACATCTCTAATGCACCATTCAGTCAGCGTGGGATTAACAGCTGTATGGGGTTTGAATGCACGTCTCTCTTGCCTTGCTGATGCAGCTGTAGTAGTCATGTGCCTCGTCCATAGGCGGAGGGGGGATGTCAAATGACCTCCTCCAAATCTTGACCTGGGCCTCGCCGTGTTTGGCGGCCGTCTCAGCCTTGTTGAGTCCCGTCAGGCCGCCGTAGTGCCGCTCGTTCAGACGCCACGTCCGGTGCACCGGCAGCCACATCTGGTCGATGGAGTCCAGCACGACCCACAACGTGCGGATGGCCCTCTTCAGCACTGACGTGTAGCAGATGTCGAACTCATAACCTGCCTCTGAAAGGAGGCATGCGGGAGCAGCGTGTTTACATATGAAGACAAGGCACATCTGGCCGAGTGAAACACACCAATGGCTAGAAACTGATTTCCAATACTTTAAGTAAAACGGAAAAAGTTCAAAAACGTAATGCCAACATGGAAACATTTCTTGGTTCCTCGCCATTATTGATACAAACAATTTTTTAAAGAATCTTTATTTGTATTTAATTAAACACATTTCCATGCAAAGAATCCATATAGAGGATTAATATCACAAAACGACAATTTATGCAGAAGAGCCATACTGCCAGAAATTTTGATAAGAGACAACCGAACAGGTCACCTAACTTCCAAAATCACTTTTTTTTTTAACTAAATGAAGCTTTATAAATGTACAAACAACAAGGCAACAACATACTAGTGGCAGCATCACAAAACCCTGAGCATACAAAGAGTGAGGAAAGAAAAAAAAGACGATGGGCACACAGCAAAAAACCTGGAAACGTATTTATGGACCCCCCCTCACGCGCGGTTCGGAGGACGTGCGGCACGCGGCGTCTCCCTGCAGGAAGTGACACGCGGGCTGCGCCGGCATGAGTCACACGGCGGTCGGCAATCGGCCATGTGCTGAAAGAGCGGCTCCCAACCACCCGCACTCACCGTAACGTTTACTTGCAGTACTACGGAACTAAATGACGGAGCAGTGAAGGAAATCCCGCAGGGGCAAACCGACTACTGCGTGTCAAGCTGCCTTGAACTTCAGTCAAAGCGCTTTCCTATATGAAGAAATGCTTTACGCCATTTACAACTAGTAGACAATTCATCTACCTCGACATGCAACCACTTTATTAAGAGTACTGCTAAATATTAAACCGGCAACTTATACAAAACTATTTATGACATCCGTATACGTGCGTATTTCATCCAGTTTCGAATGAATCCCTGACAGCAACTTGAGAACTGATGTACCTAACGCTAAAAGGGACAACTTTGACTTTCAAATGAGAGCAATTATATGTATCTTGTTAAGTTATTACCCTTCCAGTTACGAACTAGCAGTATCCAATTCCCAGTTAGCTATCTAATAGTTTACAGCCAGCGGGTCAAACACTGGATACTCTCTGGGGAAAAAAAAGAACCAGACGGCCCCTAACGGGAAGGGGATGCTACTAGAGATTTAAGACGCGTCGCAGCATCACCTTTGAGGGCCTCCCCGCCTCTCCTCGCCTCCTCTGTCCCGGTCTCACTTAAATCGGCGTCGAACCAGCCACAGAAGCGGTTCTCCTGATTCCAGCAGCTCTCTCCGTGACGGATAAGTACCAATTTATACGCAGCCATATCTACTGCTCAACCTAATTTGTTGTATTCCCAAAAATAAAAGGAAAATCGCGTCTTTTGAAATAATAAGGGGAAAAAATCCTGCTAAGGTCGACCAACCCACTGCTTCTCCCCCAGCCGTAATGGAACACCACTGCGCCGCACTGTGGGCAGTCCCTATGACTTTGATCCCCGGCTATATTGTGACGTTTGGGTACTTCCGGTAAAATTCAACCAATCACAGTTGAACGAGGCTCCGGAAGCGTATAGCGGCTTCCGGCACGTCCGTCCCGGGCTGCTGGTAATGTGACCTTCACCTGAGGAGTGATGACTGTCTTTTTGTGTCCTATGTTGTTGCGGGTAAAGTCAAATGTTTTAAATTGCCCATTTGTAATACAGATTCATATGAGGTATGTGTTTTATTAAAACAATACAAACTAAAACATTTACATCACAATTCTGACATTACAGTCCATAAATACGGTGTCCTTTATTTCATTTACATAAAACACTTGAATTGAAAAAAATGAACTAGCATATTGCATTTCTAAATCATTCATTTTAATACATCTGATGGTATTTAATGCGTATGGACGGACATCAGAGCTTCTTGTCCAAGCACTGTCTTTGTCCTTCCTTTCTTCTGGAATATGCGCAGTTGGTCTTTGAAGTCCCTGTGGCGCATCGGCACGTATCCAGGGGGGGTACACAGGCCCTGTGAAGAGACACTCAGCTCTGGCCAAAAGTCTGCATGTTTTATATAAGCCTCATCCCGCCCTCCATATTCCATCAGTACATCGGGTGTGTTTTACCGGGAAGTGCGAATGGAATTCCTTGTAGCCTCCATCCAGGATGTAGAGTTCAGGATAAAAAAGCTCTGGGTAAACGTTGATACACCTGTCCAGTTTTCGCAAGTACCGACACCTGGAGAAAGAGGGAGTGAAGTAAATACTGCCTTGCGAAAGCAAGCATTCCAGTCCTATTATAAAAGCAAACATTTCACATTTCTGTTAAAATTGTGCTCAACTAAGATATTTCACGCTGGTACTTCGGCTTTAAGTGACGACAACTAAAAGCAGACATACAGAGTCTTTATACTTCAGACGGCATCCTTTTTGATGTGTTATTTTAACACGCATTCCTTTTTTTGTAGCCTTTGTGTTGTATATGCTATTCTGCCCTTTATGTGGTATTTTGTTTTTGCAGCATTCAGTCCTGCGTTGTTCTGCGTTGTTGTTTATTCTGACCAAACCTTTTGCTGTTGTGCTAGTGTAGAAGACTGCGGTTCCTTGCCATGCTTGATTACAAACTTCTTATGAGCACTGACGTGTAAGTTTACATTTATATTTATTTAGGAGTCTGGTAGATGTAGCTGAAAATTCTGTGCACCTTTATGTCTGTCAGCGTGTGAGGGCTGTTTTTGAGATTACACTTACAGCCGTGGCCCTCGCTGGGAAGAGAACTCGCAGTGGAAGATTACGAGCTTCCGAGGGGCTGAGGCGTCTGAAGGCTGCGCTCCATCCAGGGGGAGGTCCCGCAAGGCCTTCTCTGATTGGCCTCCCCTGGTGCTAGGACTCCAGGTGATTGGGGGAGTAGCCGATACCGCGCAGCCTATTTGGCAGCAGTCCTGCCTTCCCAGGAACGGTGTTGGGTTCAGGAACAGCGCCTCCTGCAGCTGATCCTCAGAGTGGAGGTTCACAGCACCCTGCGTAGACGCCCATAGCTTAACGACATACATCTCCTGCTCCATTTAATACCCATGTCATTCATTTTAGCATTTTGGACCTAAGGGAGTTTGTCCATCATCTTATTCCTGACCTGGGGGTTCTAAACCAATATAATAAACCCATTTTTGGCATCATGGACAGTGTCACACTAGTTGTATTTCTCAGCACCAAACTACCAACCACTATCTCTTATGTGAGGAATATAAGACACCCTGGAGACTTCCTTCTGCTGAGCGCCGCCATCACTGCATAATGGCTCAGTACGAGACACAAGTGATGCTGTTTAAACCTGCCTGATCTGCAGGACTCAGTAGCGCCCCCTTTCTGTTTTACCCACGGTATCCCTCTATTGACATGCTGAGACAGGTTAAAGAACCTACAGACTCAGCCAATCACACAAATCTGATTGGATGTGCCAGTGAATTTCAAATTAAGCATCTGTGGTTTGGCTTCTTGGATTGGTTGTGTTCACTAGTTTTGTACTAAGCATCTGCCAACCCAAGACCGATTTATATAAGTTAATTCTAGGACTAGGGCTGGGAAATCTGATCTTGGATCAGCATAGGGGCTTGGTGGTTTTAAAATGCTTTCATTTCCAACTCTGCCTCGCGACCCTTTCAGAACTTAGGGCAACCCAAATTTGGTTTGCGACCCACGGGCTGAGAATCACTGGCTCATGAACTCACCATAAACACTATATGCTCGCATTTTTTAATCTGCTGCCTTTGTAGGACTATCGTGAAGATGCGGTACAGATATTCTTACTTAGGTTGTAGAGGCTGCAAGGATTCAAAATCATTGTAAGACTAACTTGTAAGTTAGTCTTTAAGATATAAATATGATGACCTGCTGGAATCTCCATTTTACTTTGCTGTTCATCCCGTTTCATTCCGGAATCGCCGTCTGGCTTGGTGTATGGTGCCACACCATGTCGCTTTGCTCAGTTAACACCAGTCACACACATCTGATCAGGATCATTACCGTGACGTGACCCCCGAGGAATTCGTATGGGTATCGGCAGTCTATTATGAGGTAGCCCCCCACCATGGTGCTGTACTGTCCCAGCAGGAGTGACGCCATCTGCAGGACAAACATTAGATGCAGCAGCACGTCTGAGGCGGTTCTGAGGTGCTTTCAGAAGATCTGAAGGAGGTCTGTCGCCTGCCAAGCAACCCGGCAGGGCGGTCGCTCACCGTCTGAGCCGATATACCCCTGAGGTCCTGGTGGTCTGCCCCCCCAGCCATGAACAGATGTGGCTGGTGGAATATGCAGACTGTTAATAAGCACCATCTGTCTCACATTTCACAGAAAACCCGTCTTTTTATTGCAAAACGTGTCCGTATGATGCAGGTGATGTCGGTCACACTTTTACAAAACAGTCACCATGTGTCAATGCATTTGACACGTAATTGCAAGCGTCAATTTCTAAAATATGTCAGGATGCCGAAAATCAATGGTGTTATAACTGAACTTTTACTTAAAAGCCTTACAGACAGAAACACTGTTGTGGCCTAAATGAATTTACATTAAAAATCTGAACTGCAAAGGAAAATACTGAATTTAAAGGGAAAGGTTTTGTATTGTCAATCATTATTTTCTAACGAGTGTTCCATACAATTTTTCCATTCAGTCTGCATTGTGTTCAGAGGCGGCTCATTACAGCCACACCTTGCTGAAGTCTCCAATCAGAGTTCTGTCCTCTAGGACAGAGAGCGGGATGTCCAGTACAGGGCGCTTGAGCCTACAGCGCGTCTCCCAAAGCTGGCGGCGGGGATCCTGAGAAGTAACGACGGTGTGGGAGTTACCAATAAACAAAATAGCTCTTCATTTACGTCATGTTGAACACACAATTAAACACTTTAATTACTTAAACCAGTTTACAAGTTCCAGTCAAATAAATAGAGTTTAAAATGCCAGTTATAATGTTTATTAAATTAAACACGTAATGACCAATTAAATCAGTTTAAGTGTTGCCGTCAAAAACACAGTTGAATGCCAGTCATGCTGTTATATGATTATAATAGAGAATTACATCTCTAACTGTATGCCAGTTGGTCATGACTCAAAGCACCATCTTTGTTCCTGAATGGTAATTAACAGCATGGCGAATTCCCGCGTGCCTTACCACTACATCTCGGATGTCCTCGTCTCCAAGGCGACCCATGCCCTCTCTCTGGGATGTCCCGCCCTGCGGCTCCTCCGGGTGGGCCGACTCTCGTTCTGGTTCTGGGCCCACAAACCTACTGGAAAGCCTGACACGCAGTCGCCTCTACATGACGGAGCAGCGAGCATGAACATCGAGGTCAGAGATCCCATAATTCTCTGGGGAGTCAATAACCCTCCACCTGAAATAATCCTACTCAATAAACAAAAAGAAATGTTGTCTGTATACACAGAGCACTGCAGTGTAATGCTGGTTCTGATACTTTGGCAGTTACATCAACACACAGTGATGACTGGGGTTTTGCAAAGGAAAGCAAATCAATATAAACAGATTCTATTAATTAATATTTGTGAATGCAATTATCAAGGTCATGAAATAGCATTCAGTGTTATATTTTTATGTTCATATAAATTTTACATTTCTTTATGTGCTTGATAGATTTTGTCCTTTATTTCTCTTAACCAGTCCTGACAGTCCTCTCTACTCAAAATTTAATTAGTTGTATGTAAGCCAGTTTACTAAAGAAATATTAAGATCATTTTAAGCCTTTTTGAAATTTTAATTATGAATCTGCATTAATATCCACTGAGGAGAATCGGGTGTAAACCTTACCATCTTAGAAAGTGTGCATGAGGACCTGAATCTAAAAGAAATGGCAACATGTGGAAAGAGTAAAATTATGTTAAGTTCTCTATATATTACACAGCATGGTGTCTCAGTCACAGTCATTACAGATGACTGTGCAGTAGGGCTTCTTCAAAACAGTGCAGATTGAATCATGGCAAGTCATAGCTGTGAGTAAAGTGTTTGTTACATTTTTCAGAAACAAATTCATTTGTGCTTTAATGAAGCCCAATGACTTATATGATTTTCTCTTACCTCTCCGCCTTCCTCTTTGTGACTACAATAAAAGTCGAAAAATACATCAATAGCCACCCCAACACACAGTGAATTTGTTAGTATTTCAGATGATCAGTTTTAATAAAAACA
>JAODUD010000041.1:3877055-3891576 GCA_026784285.1 Stomatorhinus walkeri | reverse complement strand
TCAATGACTCTCCCAACACACAGTGAGTTTGTTAGTATTTCAGCTGATCAGATTTAATTAAAAAAATGATAGCTACACGTGGCAATGTCTAACAAAGATTCATAATATAGGCCTGTTGGCAATACTGGTCGCATTGCCGACATTGAATGCTTACTTTAGCGAGAATTTAATTATCCCAGCGCGTCATCAAGCTGAGAGAAAAGCCTGTGGTTAATTTGAAAAAGCTAAGCGACTTGCCCAAACCTGCTGGCGTCTTAATCTCTCGGGAAACGCTTCGGCTTGACAAAGGACCGGGTATTTTAAGCTCCGGCGTCAGTTGAAGTTTTCTCCGTGGGGTGGCGCTGTACAGTAACAACAACAACAACAACGAACATATCTTCACCAAACAGATTAACATGATTGACTTCATGTTTTTTTCTCTTCGATACATATTTCTCAGGCAATTTATTGTAATGTGACTTGGAACAAAAATATGTATAGTTTATGGTTTCTGGTTGTTTATGTATTTTTCCTGCTAATGCCTACCACAGATTTCGCCCATACCTATCATGGCAGTGAAGTTTCCTTAGATTGCATGACAGCTCGGCGACGGGTGAGGAACGGTAGTCTGGAGACGGAATCCACTGCGGGGAAACGCCATCTTCCCCAGAACGCGCACCTTTCCAGCCTGCCTCCATTCAACTTTATCGAAAACGTACACCAGTTTAGGGGGGCACTTGCACCGCAAAACAACATATTAAAATGTTATTTACTGTGAAAAAACATTAAAACATGCAATGTTTCACAATATAAATTGCGACTTGTTTACAAGATGCATAAAAAATGAAATATTTCATTAAAAAATTACATATTTCAGATGTTTAAATCAAAAAAATATTGCACCTGTATTCCCCGTTGCCATATTGTTATTACACATACGCAATTAATGCATTCCACAATAAAAAAAAACACGAACTGCATATGCTTACGCCACGAATAATGAGTAATATTACAGTGTGAGAAAGGAAAATTGCGGTGTTGTCTTACCCTCAGTAAATAATGTTCTCCTCCTTCATCCACTCGGTACCCCATGCCTGTGTCTGTGTCTACTCCCCTTAGAAACCACTGTTGCTACAACAAGCTATAGCTGTAGGATCCAATCAACTCAAACGTCATCCTACAGAAACCTTCATATGGCGATGTTCGGGCCGGTCAACCCTGTAGGCGCCCGACAGGCTGTTTCACTTTGTCTCGGACCGGGGGCGCCGGTGGTGATGCTCGCCTAGGGTGCCAAATCAGCCGAGACCTGTACTGGGCGATAGTCTATACTGTAAATGACAAAACCATATGTAGGCTATTACATTATCAGCACAGGTGCCAGACTATCCGAGCTCATGTTGTTTATGATACACCAGCCGCATATCCACGCCTTTCAAGTCGCATGGCATGATGCAAAAACAACGTTTTGCCATTTAATTTCGTGTTTTGGACGTGACTTTCAACGACTACTTCAAATGCCATACGTTTTTAGCAGATGCCGGTGCTCTAGATAACCAGTCCCGGCTCGCAGAGGGTCTAGCGCATCAAGATCGACCACGCTGCATTACAAACTGCGGAGTTTAGCGCCGCTCCGTGTCTGATTGGTGGATTCCGTGGTTGGTGGGATGGGCCCTTCCCTTTCCCCGGAAGTAAGTTAGCAACGTCACATGTTTTAAGGTGCGTTCGAGCTGAATCAGCATCAGGATGGTATGTGGTTGATGACCTACAGTGTCTGGCCGGTCTACTTGTTACTTACTGTGTTTGGTTTTGGCATGGATGAAACGAGCCCCCTTCTCTCTCCCCATCAGGATTCGCCTAATTATAGTCAGCCCCCTGCCGACCCTGCGATTCACCAGGGCGCGCTGAGAGGACTGCCAGGGTCGGCGGTACGAATTCCTCCCGGGAGCCCGGGATGCAGCCACTGGCGACAGACGGGTCCGGAGCGGGGTAGGGGGAGCGCTCAGCGAGACTTCAATAGCGACGAATTCTTGGACGATCCGGAGTTCAGGGAGATCGTTAGTAAGGCAGAACGAGCAATCGAGGAAGGGGTTTTCCCAGAAAGGATCTACCAGGGATCCAGCGGCAGCTATTTCGTTAAAGATTTACAGGGGGTGAGAAGTTGGTTTAACGTTTAAGTGCATTGGTTAGAAGGCAGCGACGTTTCGCCTGCCTTGACCCTGGCCCGGGACATGGACTGCTAAACTGAACTGTCTGTTATTATTTTTAAATAACAGCAATAACGTATGAAGAAACCTTTTTAAAAAGTGAAGCGAATTAAATCAGAATTTTCCACAATTTTCCAATTTAGATGATGTTTATACACGCTAATAATGTTTAGTAATTATAAATTGGATAATTTATGTGAATTGACATATAATTGTCTCTGTTTTTATAAAAAGTTACAGCCGTCACCTGCAGCTTTAAACGGCAGCTTCTCGCTCTCGGAATGTAACTTGGGGTTAAAACACCATGCATATTAATACGCCCTAACGTGTTCATTGAAATCGGTTCATAAAGTACATTAAATTAATTAGATTAAAGTAATTACCGTTCATTTAAGTGGGGGGGGGGGGGGCACTGGATAAACTGAGACAAGATCACAGGCTCGGACAGGACAAGCATGGAGCAGAAGTTGAAATAAATGCGTGGCGATAGACGGGTGGATGCTGGCGCTCATCTCCCACACTGGCTCCTTTTGTACGTGAGACCTAAAATAATCCTCGTACTTGGAGGCACCTCTGTAAATGTCATTAAGTAATTTAGATCTCATACGCGACAACTCGTAAATCGAGCGATACCCGAATCTTAAATTTGGGACTTAAAAGTCTTAATTTACTCCAATTGGCGGGGCTTTTCTCCAAAAGGAAGACATGCATCAGACTACGGAGTTTTATTAGTAGCCGAGGTCTTCGCTTTTCCCTTGTTTTTGAGGTTTAAAATGCGCATGTGAGCCATTTTCGGTTTTAATTTGTATAAATAAACATCGGCTTGTAAATCTAGTTTCATTTTGGAGAGAACAAAAACTTGTATATGAATAATGTCGTTTTTCCTCTGTATGGTATATTTGCACACGGGCTTTTTGTTTTGAATGTGTATGAAACATGCTGTTGTTGTGACGGGCGGCAGAGCTGGAAGCTGAAGCTGAAGCTGCTCCTTCGCGGCGGGATCCTTATCTGCCCGTGAGCCCGCATCGGAGATAGGCTGACGGGCCCATCTAAAACCGCCTTGCTAAACTGCGGCAGACAGTTTCTTTCGTTTTTTTTCTTGTTCTCTATACATCTCTAAACTCAATTTCCGAACAATGCGTAGAGAGAATCCGTAAGTGAGTCACAATCAACACTCTTTCCGGAAGATGCTGATGATCCTTGATGCCGGACGCGGGGAACAGATAGACCCACGGCGGGTTATCGTATTCACAGTAGCAGACTATTCTCCTGGCGTGTCATACCTGGTCATGTGATGGAAATGGGGCTTATCTCATTCACATAATGACCTGCGAGCCGTTTTACATTTTCCTGCTTATCTCACGTTAAATACGGGTTGCCAGCTTCCGGGATGCGTTCTGAAAGAAAACTCTTTACTTTTGTGCATAGTGGTAGCCTAAACAAAACCAGGGTCTTCCATGAAACCTGTTATGCTGCATAAATCAAATATTGTGAGCTCTTCCTGATAAATGTTTTAAATACTTGAGTTGGCTACAAACAAATTAGGACATATAGTGTGTAAGGTGTGGGAAGTCATGGGGAATGAGAGAAGAAATTAATGCTGCTTTAGAAACATCTGGGAGGAGACCGACTGAAAAGCTGCCACAAGGTGACGTGAGGTTTGCGTGAGGGCCACATCTGGGTGTTTCCTGTCCTTTGAAAGTAATATTCCTCCATCTGTAACTACTCAGAAGATCATCGGGGTATTCAAGCCCAAGAACGAGGAGCCATATGGCCAGCTGAACCCCAAGTGGACCAAGTGGTTGCAGAAGCTGTGCTGTCCCTGCTGTTACGGCCGGGACTGCCTGGTCCTGAACCAGGGCTACCTGTCAGAGGCCGGAGCCAGCCTGGTGGACCAGAAGCTGGAACTCGACATTGTTCCCAAGACCAAGGTACAGTCTTGGGTGCAGTAAGGCTGCATCTGGTGTCTTCACTCTCCTTCACTGATATGCTTGCAGTATTAGGAAGGTCAATTACCTTACCTGAGGCAGTCGTTCATTCTCTCAAACCATACTGGTCTGAAGTTCTTGAGATCCTGATGGTTCTTCACCCTTGCTTTAAGGTATCAGGAAACTGTGGATATTTCAGATCGTTCCCATAAACCTCTTGTAGCTAACCTCAAATGTGGGTGTTATGTTTACACCACCACACCCTCTGACTTGCAGAAGCCACGGAGTGGTTATTTAAGGCTTTTATGATCTGCTGGCACTGTTGTTAGAACCGTGGTGTGCACCATCTGACCCTGGGCATGTTTCCGAAAATGATCTTGTTAGCAGCCTACATAGTTGGACCCATTCAGTCGCATGGTTTCTACTACGCAAGTTGCTAACATAATTACTTACTAACATAATTAGCAACTATGTTTTTGAGAAACAAACCCCCCGTACTGATTCTGCCCCCTCCCCTCTTCACTGACCCTTGTCTCCAACAGGTTGTCTACTTGGCCAGTGAAACCTTCAACTACAGCGCCATCGACCGGGTCAAATCCCGCGGGAAGAAACTTGCCCTGGAAAAAGTGCCAAAAGTGGGCCAGCGTTTTCACAGAATCGGGCTTCCTCCCAAGGTGGGCCTCTGTTGTAATCTCCATGATGACGATGTAGCCAGTGGCAGCGACCGTCTCACTTTCCACAGGCAACCATCCACTCAAGTACTAGTCTGACAGCTGAATGGATATATACTGACGAGCACAGAATGATTTTTGTACAGGTGGGATCATTCCAGTTGTTTGTAGAAGGCTACAAAGATGCAGACTTTTGGCTTCGACGATTTGAGGCAGAACCACTACCAGAAAACACTAATCGACAGCTGCAAATGCAGTTTGAGAGGCTTGTGGTCTTGGATTACATCATCAGAAATACAGGTATGCTCAACATCACCCTCTAGTGGGATACAGAAACTTTGCACCTTAGTCCCTTAAAGAAGACTCGTTCCTTGTTTCTACATCTGCAGTATTATGCTACATGGGTGGGTAAACCTGAAAACCCCAAAACACAATATAGACTGCTGCAGACAAAGTCCTGCAGTCATGAATTGTTTTACAGCTTACGGGAAGAGAACTTTTGCTGACTTGGGTTGTGCTCATAGATCGAGGGAACGACAATTGGCTTATAAAATATGACTGCCCTACGGACGCCGGAGCAAGCAGGGTAAGTGGACTGATTTATTTGTCAGATCTGCAGTTCCAAAAGTATAAAACTCGCACCATAAAACCACAAATGTTTGCGATCTATTACCGTTGTTTTATAAGCAAAATACGTTTTCCGAGGTGAGAACCTGGTGTAGTGATGGGATAGCATTCAGCCTCTCCGCTTTTCCAGGACGCCATTATTGCGGGCACCTTCCTTTGCTAGCATTCTCTTCTTTCCATATAGGATGCAGACTGGGTGATGGTGAAGGAACCCATCACCAAGCTGGCTGCCATAGACAATGGCCTGGCTTTCCCTCTCAAACACCCAGACTCCTGGAGAGCCTGTGAGTGCCCTCGCTGCTTGGAGTGTGTTCCCACGGGCCGCACTGGGAGGCGCAGACTGTGGAGGGGGTTGGGCTTGGCTTCCAGAACGTTCCACAGGTCTCTAAAAGCAGCGAGGATCTGGATATTAGATTATTCTAGAACTGATAGTCGGTGTTTGCGAAGGAGCCAGCTTCATTCAGTCCTGCACCATTTTAATCTTGCTGTATGTGTGCTTTCCTCACACTCTCAGCTTCTAGCTCATTCTGTCTGTCTCTCTCTCTCTCAGATCCATTTTACTGGGCTTGGCTGCCACAGGCCAACATTTCCTTCTCACAGGAGATTAAGGACTTGGTCCTGCCCAAGCTTTCTGACCCAAAGTTTGTCAAAGACCTCGAGGAGGACTTGTACGAATTGTTTAAGGTATGAGAGATCACAGCCTCTTAAGGGAAGTCCAGTATTTTCATTGTTGGTGTTTGGCCGAATATTTATAATTACTTGTTTTTTATTAGATTACTATCGATCCGGTGTTTATAAAAAGCTTGGCTTGTCTGATACATTAAAGGTCACCTTGGGATGGCTTCTGGGAAGGGAGGTATGAAAATAGCATTGTCTTTTTCCCAGCGGGACCCTGGGTTCGACAGGGGGCAGTTCCACAGACAGGTGGCAGTGATGAGAGGACAGGTGAGCCAGTTCATGACCTCTTGAATCCATTTATAGATCATATGATTAATATAATTTATATATGTAACTATATATAACTATATCATGCATACATTCTATAAATCAAAGCCATTCTGATGGAGGACTATATCTGCAAAGTTGAGGACAAATTGAATATATTTAGTGCTTTTGTTTATCTAAAGCAAAATGTTTTTTATTTTTCTGGGGAAGGCAGGGTCACACGGTCCCTGGAGCAATCAAGCCTTGCTTAATGACTTAACAGTATAATAACTCTGCCAAGCCTGGGATTCGAACCAGTGACCTTCTGGTTATAGGCACAGCATCCTGACTTGCCGAGCAGCACAAACTGCCCCCATAGCCCTGAATACCCATTTTATACATTAATCTAAATTGGTACTTTTCTTATTGGTACAACAGCAGGGACCCCTGCTAACTTTCACAGCATGTGTTTACCCACTATGCTGTATTCCGCTTGGAGCATGTGAGCCTGGCTGTGGGTCTCGCAGCGAACGCCGTGCCCTGCGTTTCAGATCCTCAACCTCAGCCAGGCACTGAAGTACAGGAAGACGCCATTGGAGCTGGTCCAGATGCCCCCGGTGCTGGTGGAGATGGTGCGGAACACTCAGCGGTCCAACAGCGAGTCCTACACGCAGAGCTTTCAGAGCCGCCGGCCCTTCTTCACCAGGTGGTAGAGCTGGGGGCTGGCAGGGAGGGGAGGGGGCGCAGTGATGGCCTGCAGCATGCTGGTCATGAGGTGGGGGGGTGCATCATCCCTTCCAGTATTTACCTGCTTTTTTCTGAAGGCCTTCATGTTGCCTTGAGTGGTGCCCTAACTGGAATAAGCCACTCCCATGAACAGTTTAGCTCCGCCTCTGACCCTTTTCAAAGGTCCCCTGTCCAGACATGGTCTCTTTGTGACTCACCTCCCCGATTTGCACATCATGTCCTGACATGCACTGGTTGGCTAAATTGCTGGATGCTTGATTAAATGCCACTGGTTACAACAGCCTGACAGTGGCGATCCCCTTTTTAGTGGCATAAAGATGTCCGGAATCCATTTCTGAATGTCAAACGCTGCTGTTGGTTAGTCCCCGAGGAGGTCAGATATGAGAGGCGCTACTTTGAGGTTCTATGTGATGCCGCCTTCTGTATGTCCCCCTCCCTGCACTGTCACCAGATATGTTGACTCTGTAAAATTTGTAGAATATATTTAATGAAAGAAAAGCGTTTAACAAAATTCAGTTGTGATATCATGTCATTTTTGTCTCATCTTTTGTTGCACACCTTTTTGAGAGTGGTCAACTACCAACGGAAAAAATGACTTCCCCTTGCTACCGAGTGATTTCCCATAATCCCCCTCGTGTCGGCCTGATAAATGCACGCATCACGTTTATGAAGGACTGAAGCTAACAGACTTGAGTTTTTCAGCTAGCTGTTTACTTGCTCCTCAGAAGCTCCCCTTTCAATTTCTGTTTTATCTGAAGCTGTATTCAGCTTTTTTCAGTTTCTGTGGCGGTCAGAGTTCTGGAATAAGTGCCCACAAGGCAAAATTCACAGCCGGTCCACCAGGTGGAGCCCTTGTGTGGCATGAGCGGGATGTTTTAATCATTTTAAAAGTACCTGTGTAGTTTATATAAAAGCATAAAGGCTCAGCACAAAAACTGCTTGCTCCAGCCTGCATTTGTCCAGCTAGGCTTCACTAAAATCAGTAAAGCGAGGGAAACAAGATTCTTCAGTTCTGTCTTGTGAGAAGTGGGGAAAGAGTTCACTCAGGCGCAGGGCCCTGAAGACACTTAGAAGCAGACACTATCCAGCATCGTGTAGGAGTTGTGATCGCCTGATGATGACGGTGAGTCAATAAATGTAGTTTTGTGAGGATTCTTTGTTCCAGGCAGTGAGGTTCAGCGTGTGCCTCAGTGGGTCAGGCTGTTGTTCCTCCGATTGGGAGGTTGCCAGATCAAACCCTGTGCTCAGCACACTGTCATTTTACCATTGGGCCCTTGGATAAGGCCTGAGAGCCCCACTTGTTCCAAGCACAGGCCGACCCTGTTTTTGCAAATGTACGCCGCTTTGGTAACTAAAAATGAAAATGCAATTAAAATAGCAGTTAGTATTAAACACATTTTTCGAAACAAATCAAACTGCTAAAGGGGCTGCAATTAGGGCAGCGTTCCCCAGCCCAGTCCTTGGGGAAGCCCGGACAGTCCATGTTTTTGCTTCTCAGCTCCCAGCACACCTGTACTAGGTATTCGGTGTTCTTGATCGGCTGGGAGCTCGGAGGGAGCAAAAACATGGACTGTCTGTGGTTCCCCGAGGACTGGGTTGGGAAACACTGAATCGGGGGATGTTTTGGGAGAATGAATCTTTCCTTCACTTATTGTATTGTAGGAGGAAATGCACCACTATCATGCTGAAAATAGTTAATTATTTTCCTGTAGGTTGAAAACTAAATGACTAAATCTCAACTATACTTCTGTAAACCAGAATTCCACTGGACATTTTCTTAAGTCATGCATAGTTAGAGGACATAGACGTTCAACTGTACATAAAAGTTGCACTTTAACATTTTTAATGTTTATTTAAAAAACGTCATGGGCACTACAATCTGTGGAGAGAAGAGACATTTTCCCATAGTGTCAGTCAAACATTGGCAATTGTTACTCAAAATTTAGCCCACAGTAAGATTTCGTTGAGAGGACAGACAAGGCCATTAGTCTGTAGTGTAACACTTTGGACACAAATATTGGGTTCAAACTTAAAGGAGGATCATGGAAAACTTCACAGAAGACAATCAACAAACTAACGTGCATCACAATGTTCTCTAAGAGTGACATGGACACGGATGATCCATTTATCCGACTGATGTTCATGTGCATGTAGCCTAAGGTTACAGGTCAGCAGTGTATGAATGGACGCCACATTTCCCAAGCTCCAACACAGTCTTGCAGTTCTGATCCAAGTGTGCGTTTTCTGATATTAGTTTTGAGGCGACCTACCAAGAAACAAAGTCCCCGTGTCAGAGTGTTTGCTGGAAGGAAGGCATGCAGTTCGGTCTGTAGGACTGTGACCATAGGGTTAAAGGTCAAAAATACATGCTTAGCATGTTATGATCTTAAGGCATCATGGGAGATGACCCTTTGTAACCTATGGCATTATCTCCTCACTCCGCCAACATCTTACACAAGAAATTTAACCTTCGCCCTCCAATCGCCATGGCAACAGCCCTGCTCTGAGCTCATACCCCAGACCACCCCGACGTTTAGTGCGAGTATATATCTCAAGCATCGTGCTAGCGACGCGGCTCAGTGCCGCTTCAACGGTGGTCAGTCTTTCTCCTCAGGAAAGGTCTCATGTGACTGAGCGACATGTGATCTGACAGTACACCTCCACGTCATGCCACTCAATACGCAGTTCTGGGTTCCAGTGAGCTAAACAGCACAGAAAAAAAAAATCATTTTCCAGTTCCATGCCAGTTCACTGCAGGGTATACACAGATATCCCGACAGGAATGTGAGGTTCGAGGACGGGATCTGCCCCTAAAGCTTATGCAGTAGTATTGCAGTGAGGGGTTCAGTCAGCTGATCTGAGATGTGTCAACCTTGGCCGACCCATCGCTTGCCCGTCCCTGTGCAGCTCGACCCGGCCGCTGCAGGACACGGTGAAGGTAGCGCTCCGGGTTCCTGTCTTGCCCCCCTTCCCTCGGCATCCTGTGTCGAACACGGACGTCACAGATGGGGGTGCTCTGGGGCTGCTCTGTATCCGCCCACCTGTTTCCAGCGGACTGGGAGGTTCCAGGCCCGTCAGACTCCGAGGAGTCTAAATAGACGTCTGTGTTCTCCTCTGTGCTATCTGGGGAAACCTCACCGATACTGGAAAAACAGCGGACATGTGACCATCAGAGCAGGCACATGATGGAAGCACAGGGCTTGGGGGGAGGGGTCATTGACAGGAGAATGGCGGTTCAGTCTTCCTTACCTGAGATGGTGAAACTCCCTGAGCCACCGCGGCCCCCGGGGACATCCTCGTCGGCTGCCCGTCCTGAGGCCGATCAGGGCCCGGGCCAACTCCTCCCCATCGCCGCGCCGCCAGACCAGCTGTGCCCGGTGATCGGCATTGTGATCCCCGGATCGGCGGAAGAGACGCTGCAGCTGCCGCAGCCCCAGGCCATGAAAGATGTTAGCAGAGCCGCACCTGCGACGGCGGCAGTCGGGCAACTGCCAGGGCTCGGGGGGCGCAACCACGGCGGACGGGGGAGGGAGGTCCTCCATGCCACGCCTGCTACAGAAACGCTTCACACTTCACTGGCGGCTCCTGAAACCAAAAAACGATCCGCTTAGGTACCTCTGGCGACGTCAGAGGTTGTGAAACACCCTGCATTTCAAACCACGTGCAAGTTTCACATTGAAACGTAAAACTGTCCGTATAATGCCGGTCCTCGGCAGTAAACAGGGGGCGCTGCTCGGCTCGATCACAAATAACACGACCTAAAAAAGCGAAATCCGCAACCCACACGCGTATTGCATCTCCAGCATCTCCGCTTCGCGGCGGTTGCCACCCGAAACCGAAACGCTGCCATCATGCGTCCCCGGCGTGACTGCTGTGACCTTTCGCGCGACGCCGCGCCTCCGCACCGCAGCACATAGCGCATTACTCACTCGCCACATGAAAGGTGCAAAATTGCGGAACGCAGTCGTTCTCAGATAACGTACTAACCACCAGCTGCCAAGGGCTGCGACGCACAAAACGGCAAAGCGTGTATTTACGTTTAATACTGAAACTCAATAGCGACAGCTGTTATTAAAAAAAAAAAAAAGTAGGGTACTGCTGCAGACGTAACGAGACAGCTCTGTACGATGCATCGTTTAGACTTAGTCCTTTAACAAAACTGGCGGAAAATTAAGATATGTCTTTCACTTTCGGGCGCTGCAGGCAACAGAAAGTCATTCAGCTTATGGCTCATCTGGGGCACGCCAGTTATAAGTCTTATCCGCTTTATCCACGTTTGAGTTACAGGGGACAGCAAAGCGACCAGCCGTAAGGCGACGTGTTGCATGGCTCCAGCCAAAAGAGGCACCGTCACGCTGTAGCCATTTTCCTCGGATCGGATCGCCAGCAAACCCTATGTCCTTATACTTACCGAGGTTCGCTGCAGCGTGACGGTGCCTCTTCAGACGCTAGTAAACGAGAAAACGGCTTCGCTGTGTCAAAGTGCATTGACTTCACACCGGGTCCCGCGTCGGCCGCCAGATTACACCCCCACGCCATAAACCCGCCAGCCGCCCTTCCTCCCCCATAAGTGACCAGCGCCACCGTTTAGCTTGAAATCTTTACTTCCAAAAACTGCGATATCGTGCAGTCGTGGTGAGGGGGAGGAGCCATCTGAAAACAGAGCACCCTATGAGATTGAGCGGGGCTTTTATCTGACCAATCGTATCCGCAAAGGGCGTGGTCCCGGAGTTTACGTCACCCCAGCCACATACTTTATAGGTGTAATCCTCCATTGACGTCAATGCCCCAGTCTCTTGAGCTCAGTAGGGAAAGATTTAGATCAAGCTAATAATAATTTAAAACCTCTCAGACTAACCAACTTCGAATGTCCAAGGATCACAGAGCACACGGCAAAAGCCGTAGGCAGCCCTTCCTGGAGTCTGACACTCAGATTCCTTGGATGCCAGGAAAAATATGTTTATATGGGTGTTTGAGGTCGCAGCTGAAATGTAACGTCGATCCCAAACCACAGGGTGTAAAAGCAAATTAAGGGCACCAGGGTTTGTATAGAAAAATCTGAAATAACATTCACGCAAACGTGCTGTTTCATTTTGAGAGAAGATGTGCTTTATAATCGGCAGAAACTAGAAACTAACGCCAATCCTACAGCGTTGAAGCATATTTAATCTGTATATTTGGGAGAGTAGTTGACTTATGAGTTATACATAATATCAATTAAAACAGACAGGAAACGGATTCAATATTCCCCCATTATATTCAAACCGCTTATCCCGGTCACTGTGGCAAACAGTTTTAACACAAAGCATGTTAATTACTGATACAGATGCTGTATAATGATTTCCATTTGCGATAAGGATCTCGGTTATTCAATGCCTATGTAATAACGAATAAGCTTTGATGATGAAGATAAATCAGCAGTTCGGCTTTACTGGTCGTATTGTGGTGGTTGTTATCGCAGCGTATAACCGACTTTATTTAAACTGGGTTTCCTGTTTGCTTAGTTGATCAGGCCAGGCCTACCTAAAATGCACTCAAGCAGTTAATTTATTGTGCAGTGGGTCACAGGAAATGCAAGCAATGACAGTGTTTATCTTTCACGTTGCAGCCTGCTTTTCTGGACACATACCCATTACTGTAATTTTGCCATCTCGTTCAGCTCACGCCATGTAAACTAACTGCGCACTAACACAACGTGCGTCAGTCTTCGTGCTGAATGTAGTAAGGTGTATCCTAAATACATGTTAATATTACCACGCAGTGTCATAATTATAAAAAAAACGAACACTGAACCCGGAAAGATATCATTTTACAGCACCTTATTTATTTATTTTTTATAAGCGACGTAAATACGTACAAAAGCGAGGTACGGAACATCCCTGACGCGTGTTTGTGTGTTTCTGTATGCAGGTCGTAGGGGACATGGAGACTGGCTGTGGACGCTATGTTGTCACAAAGTTTACATAAAACATTACCCTAGTTTCCACAGAGTTGGGTATTTTACAGAAGCAATACATTTGCCGTGATTTGGTGGAATCAGACGACCGGCTCGATAGGGACGCTTAATTGCTGTCCGGATTTATTTCTCTAGGGGACGCTTCCCATGTTCGTGTCATCACAAAGCAGCACCATGGTGCTGAATGCGTGGGATGGGTCGTGTTCACCGGAGCTGAACTCTGGGGAGGACTCCTCGCAGGGGAAGCGGTGTTTGTAAAGGGCCCACGGTAAGCGTGAAGCAGAAATGACTATTTACAGCTCATCTGGGCAGTTAAACGCCAGCGTGATGGAATGTGCTTAAGTACTTCCCAAAATAATATTTTAAATATGAAGTAACTTTAGGAGAAGCAGAGGGTTCTTGGGGGGAACTGAAGTTTGCCGAAAGGCAACCAATGGAAAGAACCAAAAACGATAATACAATCAACAAGCATGTGCACAAACATACATTCCTCCATTCCATCCCCTCTTCCGAGCATGGGGGGGGGTGCTCTCTCTCCAGATGCTGCACTTCCAAAGGAGCTGAAGTACTCAAATTTCAAGTCTCCCCCAGTTCCTCCACCCAATCCTGCTCCTTCTCCAGGAGAAGCACGGAGGCACGGAAGGCTCTAGGAAAAGGAACAGAAGGGGGTGCAGAATAGACGATAAAAAGTGCAGACCCTGACGGCCATCTCCTAATTGGACCTTCTTCTCCACTTCTTGCATCTGGAGCACCGCGAAAGGTTGCAGCCTCCCCCTCCTGGAGGGATGTCCCCCCAGCGGCTGACCGGCACAAATTACCGGGAATTTCTGAAGAGCTTCATGGGAATAGCGAGGGTCCTTCAGGTGCTGTTGGGGGCCGGGCTGTGGGCCACCATCGCCGCTAACAAGTATGACGGCCCGGTGCACTTTGCGCTGCTGGTGGCCGTCCTCTTCTGGCTCCTCACGCTGGCACTGCTTCTCCTCACGCTGCTGGGCAAACAAGATGTGGTGCCAGTGGCGGGGGGTGAGCGCTGGCCGCTAAGCAACGCGGTGCACGACGCGGCAGCGGTGGCGCTCTACCTGCCCGCCGTCGGCATCCTGGCCTACAAGACGGCGAAGAGCTCCTACTGCAACCTGGAGCACTACGGTCCCCCGTGTCCGTACCGCGCCTACCTGGCAGCCACCGCCCTCTCCAGCTTCACCGTCTGCGCCTACTTCGCCTCTGCCGTTTACGGCTCCTGCAGGAAATGTCGCGGTGAGCAGACTCTGTTTTGAGGGGTGGAAGTCCCAGAAGCTCTGGGGGAAGGGCGGCGCTGGTGACGCACAACTGCATGCCTGGACTCTGCAGATAAACGTTTTCTTTCCATCAGGCCGAACCTTCATTGCTTGTCCAGATTGCTGTTCGTTTCAGTAATTTAAGAATGTTCGTGAAAGCGTGTTTCAGGTAGCTGGTCTCTGTGTTGGTGTGTGTCCAACATGCCCCCCC
>JAODUD010000041.1:3854091-3867606 GCA_026784285.1 Stomatorhinus walkeri | reverse complement strand
CCCCCCCCCCCCCACTCTAGAGACACACCCAAAGCCAACCTCACCCCCTTCCTCCCTTTTCTCCTTCCATTTGCGTCCTTGCACCTGTGCTGGTCTCCGTTGCTATGCTTTTCCCTCACTTCTGCTCCTCACGTGTCATATCCGTGCCCCTGGTGACTATCCACTGTGACAGAAGCAAGGCTGCTGGGCAAAGCTTAGGGACCCCTGACTCCCTCTGGACTCCTCCTCTAACTCGAGACACTGACTCGGAGCCGGAACACGCCGTTAATGCCTCTCATGGTCAGCCTCTTTCCTAATTATCGCCCTATCGCTCATTCCTCCGGTGTGGCAGATTGCCCTGACATTTTACATTCCCCCCTGATAGAGATGCCAGTGCGGATTAATGAAAGTCACCGCACGTGGGACGGTGCATCGCGGACTCGATATTTTCCCACCCGTTTAACGGCCGGTAATCCCTGCAAGGACGTCGGAGCCAACTTGGCCAAATTGGGTTCAATGCCGCTGACGAGAATGTCCGTACGATGCCGAGATGGATTTGCGAAGGTTTCCCGGGAAACCAAGACAGAGAAGGAATGACAATTCACCAAAGAAAAGCTGAAGCATTGTACAGCTTGAGGCGGAATGAAAAATGCGGCTAATTCACAATCTATACAATGGGGCACCTGGCCAGATGCAGTGGGAACTGCGCCCAGATGTGGCTGGTAATCGAGGACAGATGTTGCAACGACCCAACGAAGTTACACAAACTGCTTCCAGCATGTCTCTGTTAATGTGCAAGACTGGGCGCTTTTCCATGCTGCCGGAATGTCAGCAATGTTTACACCATCGCCCAGCGAAAGGCCGCTAGCCTGCCACGCTGCATGTGCTCCCAGCACTGTTCTGACCCGAATCTGATTCTGATTAGATTCAGGCGTGCGTCGTTATCGTATCCCCCAGAGAGTCACAGTATCAGTGCAGTGACGTTCGAGCTGCACCATCAGCAAGCTAAGCTGTACCTGAGCGCAGAACTGGACCTGGAAGCATCACTGATGACGCTCATCGGTAACAGGAAAACTGCAGGTCCCTGGTTTCTGGGTGCAGGCCCATTGATCGAGTCACGCCGTCAACGTGTTCCTGTATCTTACACGCCTTCTGGTTACAACATTTCCTGTTGCTGCCTGGAACTGAACTGACTCCAAATGATGTCAGAAAAAAGTACTAGTTTGAACCTTTGTCGGTATGATTACTTATCACTGGGGCTGGACCCTCTTGGGTCTGTGACTCGTACCCCAGCTGTAGGTAACAGTACAGAAACCTGAGGAACATTTTTGTACCATTGAGATACATTAATGTTGTTTGTTCCTTGAGTACAAAACTATACCAAAACATTTTTTTCTGACAGCGTATTCCACTGCCCTGTTTATATGATAAAATAATCTTAAATCATATATCTTCTGTAAATGCATGTATAAGTACTGATCTGTGATCCTCTCTGTGATGTTTTCTCCTTCAGTAGGTTCTACCTGAGCGCTGTGTGGTAATGATGATTGCAACACGACTGTCCGTCCAGTGTCCCTCACCACGGTTTACTGTACCTGCTACCTTCCCCCACCTCTTCTTCCAGCTTCTCATGAAAGGCTCCAGATTACTGGAGCAAAAACGCTGGCATTCATGGTGATCCATCACCATCCGGTCGGGAGGCACACAGTCGTAACTGCGCTATAATTAGGAAGCAAAAAAAGTAATTAATCTAATGACAGTGAGGCTCTGTGCTTTTCCCGAGACATAGAGCCGCACGCAAGCCTAGCTCCTTCTGCTGCTTCTTAACTGCAGGCTGGTTTTCAAAGAGTTTCGACTGTCACATGACTGTGTCGCCTGATTGGCCCACAGCCCACACACTGCCATTTAGCTCCGCCCCCGACTCCACTTGTCAGTCTATCTTTCCCCTATCAGTGAAATGTAGTCACGGCGACTTGATGTTAGTAGGCCTTTGTCGGCTTAGAGGTACGTTTTATGGCGCGTCACAGTAACTGAGAGGTGCCGTAGCGTCCGGCGAGGGGAGGTGGATCACTGTAATTCAGCATGGCGAAGGGGCTGGGCCTCGCAGATGTGAGGGAGGTCACGTTGAAGAGGAGAAAAGATTTAATTCATTACAGAAAGTGGCTTAGAGGTCAGCTCAGGACGAGTGGGCAATTCCTGACCCCAAAGACCCCGGGTGCGAAGGCCCTATATTATTCTCTTTTGGACAAGGAGACACAGTCTGGTGTAAATCAGTCACACATTGAAAATTAGTCTGAAAATCCGCAGAACCACCCCCTCCTTCTCTGCTGCCCCCCCCCCCAAAAAAAAGACAAGAGCAGCCTTGTCCTGTCATTATGAAAGGCGCTGAACTGATTTAATGAGAAAATCCAACCTGCGAAACAGCATAAGAAGAATTATAACATAAATCTAAAATAGTAAGTGATGAGAGATAATTATGGAAATGCTGAATTAAAACAGGGTGAGGTAAGGCGCTGTCGAAAAACTGACACTAAATGGATTTTTAGATGTTAACTAGGAGTGGTGTGGCGTTCGTGCGAGTGGTAATAGGAGGCAGGCCAATCTCTAATTCAGAAATGTTATTTACCAAGCAAAAAAAAAAAAATAAACAAAACACACTTTGAAATATCAGCAGCGTCAAGCCCAGCCTGCAACATGCAGGTAGAGAAATTAAAAATATGGAATGAGTGTAGAATCGGGTGAGCTTTGCTGATGGGATTGTAATCCTGCAGGAGAGCTGTTCCGAAAACAGACAGAAGAACACACAAGAGAAAGGGAATGAGAGTAATTAGGCGCTGGGCTTTTCAACAGAGGGAAGCGGGTGCGAAAGACAAAAAAAGGAAACATTCGGCAGAAAGAACCACCTGGAATTACGGGGAAGGCGCAGGAGCTGGGTGCCATTCTGAGCTAATGGAATAGCTTTTGTTAGCGTGGCTGAGTGTATCGAGGTAAGTGACACATGAAGAGCCCTGTTAATGTCCTTCACACGGATTTTACAGGAAAGGGCTCCTGTAATGATGACGGGTGACGTTCACCATGATTAGTGGCGTATGCTTCCATTTCTAACGTAGTTCAAAGAGGTTTTCTTACAGGCCAGGTGGGCGATGACACAGCCGCCCTTTAGCCCGGAGGGCCGAGGTTCTGGAAGCTGTGAAACATCATTCAGAATGTTCACCGGTAACTGGCAAACTGCAGGTGGCTGACTGCTGGATACCGGCCCATCAGGTCGTGCTGTCACTGTGTTTTTATATCCTGCATATCACGTTACATCAATTCCTGTTGCTCCTTGGCACTGAACTTCACATCTGTGAAGGAGAAGAGTCGTTATATGTTTATATGAATTCTGTGCTAAAAGGATAAAGGAAGAAAACACTGGATTATAAAGCTAAAATAATATTGACAAGCTGTGGACATGGTGCAATTTTAAATGGATGAGAGCTGTTTTCACGTTTGAAAAATGAACGCCAGCTACCAAGATCTATTTCATGCAGGATGAGTTGTGAGGAAAATGATTTGCAACAGTACAGAACTGCACATATTAAAAATGACCTCAAAGATGAAGTAAACTGGAAGTTTCAATTAGTACTGTTTCATAGCCACATTCAAAAAATGAAAACTGAGTATTATTTTATATTTTTGCATTTTCTTCCTAATCTATTTCCCTGAGTCGTATTGTTAGTCTGTAGTCACTCGCAGGATCTGGAAAAGATGCAGGCGGCAGAATGGAGGGTGAGGGGAAGCGGCGGAGCGGCACGGAGCTCGTGGGTGATGCGTGAGCGATGCGTGGATTCGGGACCCCTGCTCACGTGCTTAAAAGAGCCGCTTTGATGTACCAGAGAGCTCCGCGTGTAAGTCTCAAGCGAAAAACTCCTAATGAAAAAAGGAGCCTCGGGCGCTGAGACTGACTTAGAAATGCATTACTCATGCGGGGAAGATAAGAATTCATCTCAGGGTTTTTTTGTCCAATACATGACACCTGTCTCAAGTTCACAGAAAATGATTTCTGAAGATGTTCAGGACCAGCCGGCAGGTTCTGCGGGACCGGCCACGACTTGGTCCAGATGTTATGACTCTCACAAATCAACTAGCCTGCGTCTTGTTTAGAGATACAGCAAAGTTTGTCGGCGTAAATGCAGAGTATGCTGTTCGGATAGTAAACACAAGTAGGCCTAAATGGGTAAAAATGAATTTTAAAATGGACGCCGAATTGGAAGCTGAGAAGGCTCTTGGTAGAAGACAAGTGTTCCCAAATAACCATAAAAGTAGCAATAATGCAACAACAACAAGCTTAATTTGAAACGTATGAGACAGTCAGCTACTAAAGAAGTGCATTTATGCGTTGATGTCCGAGGCGATTTATGGTCTTTAAGGACAAGAACTACATTATTTCAAAAGTGACCATGACTTTTCCGTTTAATTGAACAAAAGAGATTATTAATTTGCTTTCTAAATTGTGTGTAAAGGCATTCACTGAATGAGTTGTTTTTTGTTATTATTTCTGTTAAAATGGAGAAGTCGTAGTGTTTCGGAATCGCTCCCAGTCACGTATTAATTACACCGTGTCTATTTTAATGCGATGGTGTCCGTATCCATATGGACCATTTCAGCCGTCCGAAGTCCTCATTATGAAAATAGCCAGAGGTCAGTGTCTCTCCGCATATATGTCAAGGATCATAAGTCCACACGTGGGTTGTTGCAGATACACTGCTCAAGAACAGAAACTGATGTGTTGTATTTTGCACTTGTAAGAATCACCAAAAAACAACGTTTAGAGGAACGTTCTTTCAGCAATTAGACAAAAATTAAAAAGAGGCTGGGGAGGGTTGCTGCCAAAGCAACAATGACCCCCTCCTGTTTGGATAAAATCTAGAATATCTGCTACATTCTCTATTAACTGCCTCATAATTACCTTTGGGGCTCAAAATGCCTTCACAGGTTACATTTGTCTTGCTACAGGTCTGTACTCATCCACACATCCATGGGGAAGGCATTTGTGTGGAATAATATGTTTTATTTCAGGAACTGGGTGATTTCTGGTTCCTTTGCACGTGCTCAGTACCATACATAGAGAGAGCACTTTCTCAGGCAGAACAATGGTTTGTTAACCCTAACAGGGACCTCTAGGTGTCCGTCATTTAGCCCCACTTATCATTTAGCCCTTTCTGTTTTATACACTAATATGAAACCTTAAATAAATAAAGCTGTCATAGAGTAATTAGTGTTGCCATTTTGGTAACTTGTTTGAATACACAAAGGACAGGAATAAGAGTCAGTGCAGACCAGCTCTTTAAAGGTCACTGGTGAAAATGAAGCACATAGTATTTCTCCATATAAATCTTCACCCCATGCATGAAGTAAAGCTTTGTGTGCCTCTCCGCCTGCAGCGAAAGGTCCCCGTTCCACCCCCCGTTGTTCTCCTGGGGTGGTGGGATGCTGCAAAAAAGGCCATCAATAATGGTAAAGGTCAGGAGATTCAGCCTGGGCACTCCTCTTCAGCAGTGACTGCTTCACGCCATATCGCTCCCCAGCAAAGAGATATGGTCCCCGCCTCCATCTTTGAACACCATAAATCACAGCCATTATGTCAAGCGCCCCAGAGCTCTGATAGCCCAGAACAGGGGATACTGGTTGGGGGGGGCTGTCCCCGGCAGTGACGCTCACTGTTTATTCAGCTTCTGTTTTTCCCTCCTATTTCCAACACTATGGAATAATCATTTACTCAATTTCTTGCCAACCCCCTTCCTATGTATAGTTTCCATGCCATTTCCTCCCCGATTTGCTTGCTGTCAACCACTCATGTATTTACTCTGTGGCCCTGTAGGTGTCGCTGTAGGGTAAACAGATGTTTAAACGGTAGATGCAGTGTGAATCCCTACGACTTCTTCACGCCAAAGGGGAACTGAAGCCACCTTGTGCCCGCAGGACGTAGTGATACGTCATAGTGGGCCACCAGCACCCCCCCCCCCCTTTAATGTGTATTTTGTGTCTGCGGCACACCTAGGGGCCGAGTGGAACTGGATCCCAGAAACATCAGCAAACCTCACTCCACGGGAGGTTGTGGGTCATTATCAGCAGAAAAATGATTTAACGTTGATCAACTGTAGTCAGCTCAGTTCAACTTACAGTCAGGCATACTTCACAAGAGTGACTTTGCCAGTGTTCCTGCCCCACCCCCCAGCCCAGCAGAATGTTTTCATTTCAGCCCACACTGCTTTCAACCTTCCACATTCCTTATTATCCTATTAAGGACCATATCAGCCTGATTAATGGGGGGGTTGGAATGACAACATCCTGGCAAGGGTTGGGGGTGGGGGGGGGGCGCCACTGGATTGTG
Source organism: Stomatorhinus walkeri (assembly GCA_026784285.1). NCBI lineage: Eukaryota > Metazoa > Chordata > Actinopteri > Osteoglossiformes > Mormyridae > Stomatorhinus > Stomatorhinus walkeri. The sequence goes on along the minus strand of JAODUD010000041.1, from coordinate 3,861,254 downwards.
CCTAACAAATTGCTAAAGGTTGTTGCTTTTTCATTTATATTTTTAACTTCAATTTCATAACTAGTCAATATTAATCTCATTACTGAAAAGAGTAAGATGCTGGATGTCTAACGGAGAGGCAAAGGCCGGTGAGAAGGACATTAGCTCACGTAGGAATATGTTTCATTACTGTGTTATTGTTCTCCTCCACCATCTTGGGACATGCGTGTAACACGCAGTCGATAGTGATGGACAGCTTCAAGGACAACGGACAAATGTAAAGGGAGACGGCAAAGGAACACCACAGACATCCTGCTTTACTTCTCATTATCGATAAATGGTCTGATTGAATTTTCGTCTAAATGATTTGTTTTGACCTACTGTTCCTTCAGCTGGAGACCCAGTGATGCGCGGGTGCTGCTCCCCAGTGCCAGCTGTGTCTCTACGGCAACCGAACTGCCCCGTCTCCCAGGGGAATGGAGCGCCGCGTGCAGCCTGTTTAATTAATTAGCCCGTTAGCCTCGTCCTGTCACGGTGATTAACAGTTTGTTGGGTTTACGCACTGCTTAATCGCACCTGTTAGTTGAAGTTTTAGGCTGATTGTCGCTCTTGGGGATAACGTACCAATTAGAGAGATCTGGCAGAGCAAAACCATAAAAAAGTGTCATCATACAGTATCGTAAACGTCGAAAAATCCATTCTGCATAGATAAACTAATTTAACTTGGCTTACCCAGAACTTGAGATCCCGACACTGAAGTTGCTGCAGGAGCCAGAAATTGAGAGCTCTACACTGATGTTCCTGAAGGACCCAGAACTTGAGAGCTCAGCACTGAGGTTCCTAAAGGAGCCAGAACTTGAGAGCTCAGCAATTTCATTAGGATAGCTGCTTCCAGTTTAATACCCGACCCCTCTACAAACCCTTGAGGACCCTTCAGGACAGTTTGACCACGCATGTACAGACTGATGGCTAATTCCCATGGAGATGGACTAAGTCTCCTCGGTTCCTCATCTGCTGTGCTTTTCTAGGACTTTCGATAAGGACATCATGTGATTCCCCAACCAGGATTGCATAAAGAGATGTTTTCATGGAGGCTGAGAAAGCAGAAAGTTAACTTGTGAGAACTTTCAGATGCCTGCGCTCAGTGTGAACCGAACGGCTGCTGGTGAACAGACGGTGTTGGTTGGAAGCATAAGTCGTCTCAGTGGGGAAACGATTTTGCTGAATGCCCGCAAATTAGTTGACCGCAGCAACTGTGAGACGTTGACAAACGACCTTCAGCTTTCCACCACATATATTTCTGCAAGCCCGACTGGAAAACAGCTCTTTCTCTGTGACTTGCACGCACATGGCCTTTTGTGTGACTGCGCATTGTTTAAGATTTGAAAACGTAACTAGGAAGTGTCTAACGGCTTCTTTCTGCCTCTAGTGCAACAATCCAAGAATCATGTGACTATCATCAACACAACGTGGCCTTCTTCTGCAAGCCACGAAATTTAACCTTATGATGCCTGGGCAGGTATAGAGCATTAGGTCGGTGTGGAGCCCCCGATGGTGTGGGCAGAAGAGGGCTGCGGGTAAATATTCATGAAGGTCGAAACTCTCTTCACCCCCATCCCATGGTGTTATTCAGTGCGTTGGCTGAGCTGAGAGCAGCGGCTGCTCTCAGAGGAGTGGAGGCAGATCTGAGTAGGGTGTGGGGGTGTGGGGGGGTGTGGGGCACGTGGTGGACTCTCAGCACGCGTCTATGACTCCATTAATCCCCTTTAGCCAAAAGGACCTTCTGAAGGTGACGCATCCACAGGGCAGGGACTCTCAGCATCTATCCTGGCTCGAGTCCATCCCTGGGAATATTCCACGCACAAGTAAGGAGAGAGTGAAAAAGCGAGGGAGAAAGACAGTGAGGGAGAGAGAGTACAGGGACACTTCAGTGGATGTGTATGACTGATAGGAAGTGAAAACCTCAAGATCAATTTATGCAATCGCGTGTATTCCTGGAAAGTACCATGAGAGTACTATGAGAGTACCATGAGAGTACCATGCTATTTGTTTGTGTTTACGCCATGCCACTGAGGTGTAGATGAGATGCTGTGTTTTCACTGGACGGCACCGCAAGCTACCTGACATTCTTCTGATCTGCTTTCCACGCAGCGGGCTCAGGTAAGGGCTGAGCCGTAAAGGCCGTTCTAATTTAGGGATTCTTTCTGATCCCACAAAAGATGAGGATGCAATCCCATTGTAAGAATTTATGAAGGATCCGTCACTGGTGCCTTGTGTGCCGCGTGGGCGCCGATTCCAGAATTCATGAAGAAGAGCTTGAAAAACTTCTCCGGACGCATTAAGCGTGGGCACGTCTGTCTCATCGCATGCTCTCGAGCAGCGGCAGCACAAATCCCCATCAGATTACTGCAGATACCTCCGAACTGCAGGCCGGCAAACATCGGCAGGCACGTGTAAGTACAGATCGTTGGTCGGGTGGCACTGCTGGGCCGTGAGGTAGTGAGACGCCGGGATTCTTTCCACGTGACTGCTGAAATTGTGCCAGCAACACCAAGTCATTACAAGTAAAGAGACAATCTCAGAGCCCACAAGTGGACAGGTGAAGGAGAAAGGTGCCAAATTCAGCAGAGACCAATTCTGGAACAGGACTGTCCATCTTCTTCATCCCACCCTGAAGCTCTTAACATGGGCTGAAGTTGTAGCGTAACAAATAGACCTGAAACATCTCAACTTATGTAATGACATCACAGAAACCAAAACCAATAATGTGGTACAACTGTAAAGGTCAACTAGATATATACAACGTGGGACACAAGAGACAGAAAAAGTAGAACGAACAAGCAAAAATATCTCCAGCCTCTCTGGGAAGTATGAAGCCTCATAACCTGGAACTTTCTGTTTGGTAGGGGCGCACCCCGTCAGCGGGGCCGGCCATGGAGCTCGGCCGGCTGTGAATGCCTGCAGGTCTCACACACGGGACGATTAGCTCAGGGTTTGGGGGATGGAAGAGAATCAGAGGGTGGTGGATGTGAAGGAACTCAAAACGTCAAAGCATGTGAGATGATGGCTGTCGCCATCTCCTCGGCAAACTGAAGAAGCATTACGTAACTGGTCACTTCTATCTTCGTTTAATGCCACAGGGTTTTTTGGGTCCTTCGTTAGACTCTTAAACGAGAGGGTGGTGCAAGGTTCCTTCCAGGGTTGTGAGGACTCAGCCCCTCCCGGGAGGAGAGTTCGCATCTGAGGCCCCGAGGCCAGTTGGTGGTCAGATTGAAGCCCAGGGATTAATAATTAAGACTGGAACAAGAGTGGAAGCCCTAACTCACAGGGTCCGGGTGGTTCCAGGTGCCAGCAGAGAGGGCGAGAGTTAAGTTCAGACGCCAGAAGCACTTTCCTGGAGATACGTGGGCTCCAGCTTCAAAGCACCATCAGATTGAATGAGCTGGAACTGAGGAACAACGGGACTGAAAGGCATAATCTTGACTGATTGGCACAATACCTGAGAAGCCAGTCTCAAGGGCCCCTTCCCTACAGCGCAAATCGGGGGCCTGCCTCGCCTCCCCCTCGTCCCCCGGCGTGACAGCCTTGATGCGGTGGCCTCAGAGGCAGAGAGGCGCTGACAGCTGAGGAAGGATATCGCCGTGCATTGGCTTGGACAGACACATACATTACAATCAAGCAGAAAGAGGGGAGATTACGTCGGCCGGAGAACCACAGCCTCCCCTTAGGGTCTTATCTTGGGCTCCAGCTCTAACAAGCCTCAATAATTCACTAAAACAATTTCCCTTTCACGGGAATCATGGCCTCTGGTCATTAAGTTGAGCCTGCAGCGCCTCTCCACTCTGGATCCCGTCTCCGCAACGGGCAGCGTCACTCGGCTTTAGGCTTTACTGACTTCCTCTCATTTTTTGTGTCGCTCCGTGGGCGACTCCGCCATGACAGCAAGGCCTGCTGGGTAATTTCTGTCACCCTCATTACTCCCTGCTGTCTCCCCGCTTTGCCACCTCATGCACTCAAATGTCAAGGAACTGAGAAGCGGACAAGATATTTTTGGGCTTTCTTTGCACAGGTGGCTGTTTTTTCTGTTTGTATTCTTCCTCTTTTTTAATTAAATTTTCCTCCGTTGCTACAGGTTCGCAATCAACATCTGTTTTCTCTTTTAGCATATTGCTGAGAAACTGAGCTGCAGAATTTATACATTTGTCAGGTTAATGGCTTCATTAAATTACCCCACCCAATGGGCTCTGTGCATCCAGTGAGCTAACCACTCCTTAGGCCATGTTGCTGTTTTTTAGAGGGTGGAGTTAAATAGGAGCTTTTTTATGGGGGAGGGGTATATGTTTCGGGGGGGGGGGGGCACGGGGGGCTGTCCTATCATTCCGTGACATTTGGCAGTAGATAGTAGGCGCAGGAAACCTGTCAGACACTTCCAGTGTATCCGGTCAACGGCAACAATTATCCGCCATGGGGTGAGCGAGGTGCCTATATCTCCTCAGCACGTAGCTTCTCCGTTTGTGGGAGGGGGGTGTTGAAGGGTATAAATCGAGCTCCTGACACTGGGGGAACTTCTTAAGTGGAAAGGTGAGGCATAAACCCCCCCCCTCCTCCAGCAGCAGAGATGACAAACAGAGATGACAGCATGTTTTATGGGCACTGATGGTGTTTCGTTTGCAGCTGGCCGCGGACTCCCCCCTGCCGGAATGGAGACCCCCCCACATCGGTCATACTCTATGTGTGCCTCGTCCCGCAGGTCTCCCCTTACTTCCTGTTTGACATTCATGGCCCTCAGGGGCCCGCTGCTGGTGAATTGCTCAAAAGCATGATAACTGCAGTTTTATTGCTCATTTAGGGAACTGCGGATGCTCTGTTCATGTTTATATATGACACCCCTCCCATATAGTTTCTGCAAAATGCTCATTTACTACATTATTATTATTGTTTTTATTAGGAATAGTATGCTGAAGGGACCAGCCAAAACACATACAGTTAGGCAAATAGCTACCAAAAACACCGCCTGTGGCACATGAGTATGAGCCGTGCGATGGCCTGCCGTCCCGTCCAGGGTGTTCCCTCGTCCCTCAGCTTTCTGGGATATGCTGTACGTTCACCACATTCCTTAATTGAGCGGGGTTTTTGGTTAATGTTGGGGCCATTTCAGAATGTCTGCATTAATGAACCAACCGATTTCTCCTTGACCAGAAGGGGGAGTCTACCTATGCAAATGAGGGGTGTGATCTCCGCCCCTGCAGGTCAAACTCATTTTAAAACTGACGCTCATTTGCTTCATTGATAAAATTGAATGTCAGGGATATTAATCCTTTGTCTGATATGCTTGGCATCAACATAAAAGATTATATATTTATTGGAAAAAAAAGGTTACATTTCTTTTAAGCAAATGGTAGACAGAGAAATGACGAAAGGAAGCTGGGAACTAAGCTTTGGTTTCTGAGTTTCCAGGGCGTTAAGTCGGCTTCTTGATCCTGTCAGTGGGATTTACGCAGTTCATAGTGCAGTAATAACACAAATCCAGCCCCTCGGTCACGTTTGTGAGATCTGACAGCGGCTATCCTAGTCTGCCGCTCTTTTGTTTTCATTCTTGTGTTTTTTTTTCCGGCAGTGTTTCCGCGGTGAACGAGCACGTCTAGGTGTCTTTGCCGTTCGGGAGCAACGTGACCTACTTCCAGCTCGCTGGGTGTGACGGCCAGTTTGTCGGAAAACGTTTCTCGACTCTCGAAGTGTCTTTCACGGGCCGGGTGCGAGATGAAGATCCCAGTACACCGACACCTTGAGACATTTTCCTGTGGAATTTTTTTCCCCCACTTCATTTCTCGGGGTGTGGAAATGATCATACAGAAGATCGAAATGTTTGCGGCCGCAGCCTCGCTTGCTTTCCAGCTTCACTGTATAATCCCTCGAAATTCCCATGACTCCTCCTCATCTCAGCCAGATATTTCCTCATTTCTACGTGATGCGCCACCCCCCCCCCCCATAAAGACGGCTACCTGAACCTTGGCAGTGCCGAAGATGCTAACTCGAAGGTAGCCTCGTTCCTCGATTTGGATTTAAACCCACGGTCCCATCACATGTTCTGCGCCGCCACGCCTATGAAGGGGCAGCCACTTCCTGTGTGGGCGGGACTCTGACCCAGATCCACCAATGACAGTCTCTGGAGGCCTCGCCATCTTTCTCCCTGCTGACCCCCTTACAGACCCACGCTGACATAGTCCCCAGTTTTAATTACAATCTACTCGGTGCTCCGGAGACAACGGCAACAGCACGGAGTCATTTTTGATGGCTTACAAATCTGCAGCTGTACATGAGAAAATGGTGTTAAATTGCGTGTGTGTGTGTGTGTGTGTGTGTGTGTGTGGGCACTGCGAACGAGACCCTGACATCATGTTACAGGAACAGCAGCCGCTGTCATATATTTGCTTGCTGGACCTCAGGTTTGCCCCTGTCTCCCTAAAGGAGGGGCAAAGCAAGATGACAGGATACTACGTCCATTTTCTCCTTCAGCGATGACGTTTGATTAATGGCCGCCCTAATAAAGCCCAGCATTCCTATTAAGTGGATAAACAACTGTGTGCCACCTCCCGCGAGAGACCTCTCAGCGACGAGGCGTCCGGTTACATATTCGGATAGAGTGTCCGGTGCCATGGACGAGCGACTGTGGACCGTGCTGGCGTGCCTCAGCTTGCTTTCCGCCACAAAGCAGGCCAACACACCCTTCCAGACACCAAAAAAGCAATTTATTTTTCAAGATGAGGTGTTGGGAGAAAGGTATCGGCTTACCGTCTCTCACACTGGGCGGCCCGGCCCGTTAAAGCCCACAGAGCCAGGGCGCATCTGTCAGCCATCTCACCCCGTTCAGCCCCTCGTGGATTCCAATTGAAACTGGAACCTTCACCTGCTTTATTACTTGTATTTTCTGTGGTGTTTGCTATCATGAAATGTTTTGACTTTGCGCCTTAACGCCCACAACCACGTCAACAGGGAAAGAGACTTTGATATCTCCAAAGTTAGTAAAGTGTTAACAGACAGGTATTATAGAGAAAACGGGTTTGCTTGTTCTCCTGTTTGCAGTCACTCGTGGTCCGGCTGACATTCGTGTGCATCTCAGTCCGACAGATGTGGCAGGATGTGACCTTGTCAGTTAATATATGCCGGGGGGGGGGGGGGGCAGA
>JAODUD010000041.1:3809844-3824301 GCA_026784285.1 Stomatorhinus walkeri | reverse complement strand
CGAATGAAGTCTGTCTTTGAGGGAAGGGCGGGTGGGACTGACACAGTCCTCCTGGCCTGGGGCCTGGGCTCCACCCACCATCCTGCCTTGATATCTGCCTTTATTGACAGCTATGGGAGCCAAGGGTATCCAAGGTCCACAGGGACACTGAGGCCCCGCCTGCCGTCGCCCTTAACTACGAGGAAGCAGAGCCGCGGAAGAAGAACGAAGCCATATTGAATTAGAACGACAGGCTCAGACGGCCCAGGAGAAGAAGCGGGGCTGGATCTGAATCCAGAGCAGACAGCGGGGACCGGTCCTTTCTCAAATCCCTAACGGCTGCCACAGGCCAAGATATAATTATGTGGGTATAAACAGTCAATTAGTGAGTTCATTAATTAGTTCAGGTGGCACTTCTGTTTGCATAGATAAGGAAGTTTCCGCTTTGGACAGTTGAGCACATATTTATTGATTTTGTTTCAGGGCCAAATGCCATAAAGAATTGGGGTGGGCGGGGGGGGGGGTACCTTTCAGAACTGGGCGCCATTCAGAAAATCCTTGGAACAATTCAAGAACCAGACATATATCCACCCCCCGTCCCTGATGCCTGGTCTGGTCCTCAAGAGTGTCCCGGTGAATCACAGAAGTCAAGTGTCCGGGGCTGGCTTTTGCCAGAGCCCAGCAGGACATTTAACATCATGACTTTTCAAACTTCGAAGGAGATCATACCCCTGGGCAGTGTTTCTCAATCCGGTCCTCAGGCACAGTCCAGGTTTTTGCTCCGTCCCAACCAGGAGGAAGCCAAAATGCAAAATGTCTGGCAGGGAGCTGGGAGGGAGCAAAAATATGGATCATCTCTGAGTTCTGAGGACCAGGTTGAGAAACCTTGCTATATAGGGTACGCAGCGACTGCGCAGATGTCATTCCAGCTAGCATGCGGTTTCTGTAGCTCAGTATAGCTACAGAGGCAGGCTGAGACACGTTTGCCATCGTCTACTGCCAGAAAGTAGGCGGACGAGTTTCCATAGGTGATAATACCTTCCCTGGAATACAGTCTGCAGCCCAGTCACAATTTCACACATTCAAGAAAAAAAGGCTGCAAATTACACAAAAATACATCTCTAATACGCACCCCCACTCCAGAGACACGTATACATGGCGCGCTGTACTGCGGTGTAGTGTGGATCTCGCACACGGCCCATTTCTGTCTGTTGTATACAATTGAATGTTTGTGTTTATTTTTACATGTTTGTGTTCCCACTCTCAGTTGGTGTAGACCTACATAAAGCATAAAGACGGGTACTTTTAGCTATTTCTAATTAGCTGTTTGCTTGATTATTTTCGTTTAGCCATAACCTCCGATTCAGTGTCAATTAAACACCACGTGTATGTTTTTTTTCACAGCAGGTATAAATATGTTGGTTTCCGTGCTTTCAGAGACTCCCTTAATACACAGACTATGGTGCGGTGTTGTGTCACATTTTGGAAATCACCCCAGGAAACCATAAACGATCCGCACCTCTCAGTCTCTGCCCGACACAACAATCAGTAGAGAAGGGACAGTTTAGACAGAGAAAGTTTAAAAGAGAAAACGGCATAATTGGGAGCCATGATCTGTAGCGATGGCCAAAGGTTCATGAACCACTTGCTGTATTCTATGGCCCCAATAGATGGTGCTGTCTGTTCAAAAAAGGACTGAAAGCAAGCCAAGAGCACCATCTAGTGGGGTCAAAAAATACAGCTAATGGTTCATGAAGCTTCATTTGTCCATCACTACAGATCAGGGCCCCGTAACTGGAGGCAGTGTCATCTCTTGCTACACACACATTGGCGTCAGCAGAGTTGCTTAAAGTAGCCCGACTCCACCTCCCACCGAAAAATTATAAGAAAAACAACCCCCCCACCCTCCTCATTCCGCTCTCAGCTCTCCTTCCCCTCCACTAGCATCTCTCCAGCTCCCATCTGCTCCCTTCTGCTCCGTCGGAGGCCAACAGAACCAAGCTTAGTCTATGCTAAAAATGCTTCACATAGCAGCATGTGACCATCCTATCCCGTAAGGGCGCCCCCCGGTGTTTGCACTGCTGTGCTACGGCCGAGCGTCACCAACCACTCAGCGCTCCAAAACCTAAACCCAGAAACATCCAACACTGTCACCAGAAATGTATCCGTCCCGCTGTCACCCTGAGAGCCCGCAGGTCACTCTACTGCACATCCACGCGGCATAATAATCGGATGCCTTAAGCTGTGTTCATATCGCATGCATCAGTCATTAGTAGAAGATTGGTTGGGGATTTGAACGCTGCCCCCTCGGGGTGATTAAGTACAGTTGCATTACTATCCACTTTCCCCATAGGGATGAATAAAACACCATTGTCTTAAATGTACACCTGTGACGAGCGTGTGCGCGTGCCTGGAACCCTGGCCTGGGTGAGGTACACTGCTCTCCGCTGTTAGATAAGTGGTTAGATGATGGCTGTGTAGATTATGACACATATAACAGGCATCATGACGACTCAGCAGTCCGCGGTTTGGTCTGGCGCCTCTAGGCATCTGTTGTGTGTTTGTGAGTTTACAGCTCATTTATGTGTGTGTGTGTGTGTGTGTGTGTGTGTACATGTGTGCAGCCGCCCTGTGATGGACCAACGCCCTGTCTGCAGCGCCCCCACCCACATCATAACCCTGCACTCAATATACAGTCACGTAAGATGGATTGATTCACCATCAGATCACCTTGAGAACATTTCAATCCACAGTCCACGTGCCTCCGTGACCGATACATTAATAAATACGGGGGTCTTTTGGGCTGCAGCAGTGGGGTGTGGGGTGTTTATTCCCACAGGGGGGTGATGAGGGAGTATGAAAATGACTCTGCTTAATTATACTCTAACTACGCAGCAGCTCGCGTTGGAGGCAAAGGGTATGCATGTGATTCCACTAGAGAACCTTCAATTAAAATGCATCCTAAACACAAGGGATAAAAGGATTTTAAAAAGGTACGTTTTCAGAATCTTAAAAACCAGAGTCTGAATCTGAAACCCCCCCCCCACATGTCCATTACCATGGACACGTGTGGATACTATAGTGAGGAGGCAGCAGTGTAATCAGAATGATAAAAATAACAATAATTATAATTGTGAATCTTTTGAATCTGCAGTTGCACCGGGTTGTTGTGATCTCTAACCCTTAACGATGTGTTGGTGATTTTAATTAAATGCACGATGGCCCTCTCTACCCACGCTGGGTTCCAATAGTGTGCTGCCACCCGCAGGGAAGTGGGGGGCTGGGGGTGTAGCAATAAACAGGAACAGTATAAAAAAGTCAATTATGGGACGCACACGGCGTCACACTGGGGCTATTTTTCTGAAAATGAAGAGAATCATCCTGCGAATCTGGCCGTTTAATGAGCTTTTTTTCTGGACACTTTGTAATGGGTGTGATGCAGTGATGTGATACAGTTAGAGTTAGGGGGAGAGTGCTTTCTCATGATGCTGTTTATGTGGGGGGGGGGTAGTCCTGGGACCAGGCGAAGGAAACCAATTTAAAAAAAACGGCCCCCAGAATACTGACGGGCACCATCGTGAGTGCATCCCTCTCACCCCGCTGCCAAGTTTCTAACAAGCTAGCTAGTGCAAGCCAGTGCTGCAGTTACACACTGCAGCCGCCTGGGTCTTATGCCAGGGTCGTTAATTCCACTATTCCAGTAATTATCATTGGCTACAGTGAGACTGGGGTGGGGGCCATTGGATGGGGCGAGTGTGTGAAAAATCTGACTATTTCCTGCATTTTTAAGGCAAAGAATCAGGCGATGGAGAGATAAAAAGATGAGAGACGGTGGCGGCGGCACCGAGTTTGTCTTCCCTCCCCAGCAGCATACGGGCACACAGCATGCCGGGCCATAGAAGTGCATTATGGGAAAGGCTGGCCGCCAGCACATTCCCACTGTGGGCCCACTCTACACTTCCACGAGCCGCCACAATCCCCTTAAAACTAGGAACCATCTGGAAGGGCGGAATGCGCAGTGTGGCTGGGTCCAGATTCCGCATGTACGGTCGCCATATTCCGGCTATGCCGTGGTGTGTGATGATTTCAGTAATATCTCGAGATTCGGGGGCCGTGCCATTGAAAAATGTGACGTGCGAATGCAACGTGTGATGGTGAATGTGAGCCGCACACCTAAAAGAGGAAAGTGGTGACGGAAATTTCTTTGCTAAATACCCAGTTTTAAATGCCAGCTAAACCAATTAAGAGAAGATGGGTTTATGCATCACGTTGAAAGGTCCAACAGGACAGCCCCTGATAGTGTGCTGTGGGATAGGGGGTACATACCGGGTTGTCTGGCCTCAGTCTCTTGGAGGGGGGGCCCCCATCCTCAGGGTGCAGCATGTAGAAGAGACGTACCTTGTTCGCATGCTTCTTGCTCTGCATCAGGGGGAGGGGAGAGAAGAAGGAGGTTTAGATGCCAGTGGAGGGTTTCCGGAACCTTGTCAGTTTGACTCCCACAAACAGAACCTCACCCCTGTTTTTGCAGCAATAGCTAAACTCAGAACCCGGAGATGCTGTACGACTAACAGCAGTGTGTGGTGGGGTGGGGGGGGGAGGGGGTTGAGGGTGCATCTCCTGTCAGGGAGCCTGCGATCTGCTGCCAAACCGAGGAAGAGGCCCACTAGCAACCTGACACCCGTGTGACACACGGCAAGGCGCCCGCATGCTCGTTAACGTCACCCGCGTCACTTCATACGACAACAGTGCTGCGTGAGGCTCCGCTGTGGGACGTACGCTAAGCCAACGATAGGTTTATTTTTCAGCAGGGATGGGGGGGGGGGGGAGGTCACGCAAAAGTGGAGAAGAGACTGGTGTGCCCACAGATCAGAAAGAGGAAGTTAATGAAATGAGCTACACACCCTGTTTCCTGGTGCCGCAATTCCACCTGGGGGTACTGTCTGTGAGTCTGTGTGTGTGACTGTGTCTGTCTGTGCATAGAAAATGTTGGATAAACGTCTGCTGTTCAGCTAGAAGAGAGAGAAATGGGATAACCAAACTGCCAAAAATCTGAAGCTTTTATTCAAAAATTTTATTACAAATACAAAGCCAGAGTCACGGTGCAAAAATCAAACAAGAGTCACAATCCATGCAGCTAAAAATCCTGCACTGCACTGCACTGCACTGCACTGCACTGCACCAAAAAAACAAATACTAAAGTTGCCGCCTCCTTGATTCTGCCCAGTGGGCCCTATTTATCCCTAACAGGGTAATGATCTTAATCACAGACAGCTGGCATTCATTAGCTGAGGCAGCAGTGACTGTGGGACCAGTGATTAGGTGCCGTTTGTTAGGAAGCTGGCTAATGACTTGCTAGTTTAGAATGAGCCTGCTTCAAGACTGAAAAAACATAATTCCGAACGCCAACACTTGCTAAACAACGGCTCCATCCTCATGCCTGTCATGCCCAATTAACTATGCAAAGTGACATGAATCAGCCAATCGATTAATAACTGAAGCACGCGCTTGCGATCGACACAAAACCCAAGAAAAACTTCTTAGTAGCTACGGACTGGAAGTCAATGGTTAAAATGGGATCTATGGGCGGACATAGAGGAGACTCCTGTCGAGCAAACAGGAGCTACAGAGATACACAGGGGATGGGAAATAAACACATTTTACCTCAGAAAACGCATCCCTTTGTAAATTCTTTATAATCCTCTTAATAGGCCTGCGTGTATATTTTCCTAAGCGAGGTTTAAAAGCATCTCCATTATGAGCGTGTCAGCACTGAGTAATAACACAGTCTGGCCCTCGTTCCCACATTGGGACAGTGTCAAAATAATTCACGTGCCGTCGCTGCTGGAGGTGTACAGCTCCGGGCGTTGCTGGCCTCGGTGCCGGAGAGAAACCCTCGTCTCCGCTTTAAATGCGAAACTTCCGTCCCCGTTTGTGCCAGCTGGCCTCGGTGTTCGGCCCGGCCTCAGCGACAGGCGCAGTTGACGCCCCTAGAGGATTCCTGAGCTGGCCACTAACGAGACGCGATTACTCTGAGGTCCCCTGGGCCCGGGAATGGCTACAGTTAATTAGGCACGTGTGTGGTTACGGATCACGATTCAAGATTTCATTTGTCACATGCACAATGATACAACTTGCAATCTGGATTTTCCGTAAGACTGTGCAAAAAGATATTTATGAATATAGGTTCAATTAAATTTAACTGATATAGTGTGGAACAGTTTATAGCATGGTTGCATCACTTTCTGGAGAGCAGGTGTATGAATCTCTGCCCTGGCATGCCATGCTCTCCCTGTGTCGTCGTGGGGTTTCCTCCAGATATTCCGGCTTCCCCCCACAGTCCAAAAACATGCTGAGGCTAATTGGAGTTACCAAAGTGCCCATGGGTGTGCAAGTGTGAGAGTGAATGGTGTTTAATTGTGCTCTGTGATGGGTTGGCCCCCCCATCCTGGGTTGTTCCCTGCCTTGTGCCCTGTGATGGGTTGCCCCCCCCGTCCTGGATTGTTCCCTGCCTTGTGCCCTGTGATGGGTTGGCCCCTCCCATCCTGGATTGTTCCCTGCCTTGTACCTGTAGCTTCCGGAATAGGCTCCGCCCCCATTACCCTGAATATTATTAACAGGATGAAATGGGTGGCTGTATTGAAGTTAGGGGGGGCTGTATTGAAGTTAGGGGGGGCTGTAAACATAGGCAAAACAGATGATAAATTAAAGGCAATGTATAAAAATACTACTTAGAAGCCAGCGTGCAAGCATTTTGCATGGTAGATAGTGTGCAGTATATACATACAGGAGGAATATACTGATGCAGTGTAGAGGCAAAAATAATTAACAGACTGTTATAAGGAAGTCAGCAAGTTTGCTCCGATTTCTGTGGATCTACGGTCTACAAGCCTTGTTTTCATGCGGAGGGCCAGAAAATGACCCGGTGACACACTGTCTATCCCATCTCGGGGGATTTCTGTCTCTGTGAAAGAGCTGTATCTGGCTGGCCTTGTCAGAGTGACGTGCTGTCACAGGAAAGACACTGTTTTATTTATTTAACATGCCCCCAGCAGAATATCACTGACGGCAAGGGGACCGTCGCGTCATGTGCTTTGCTAAAGATTCTGATGCAAAATTACCCAAAGTGCATTGTTGCACTGGGAATGGGGGAAAAAAAAGACAGGAGCCTCGCGTTTTTGACTTTCTACTGTGTACTCAACCGCGTCAACAGAAACCGCATTGCTCTGCATAAAAGTGCATGCGGAGCCACTGCATAATGTAAAAATACCTTTTCAGCATAGCGACATCATTGAACTGTTAGACTGACCCTTGACCCCTGACCTCTCACCACTGACAATGCTGTTCTGGGCATGTCGGCTGCCACTGCACTGCTGTTCCCTCCATGCGAAGGAGCCTGAAAGCTGCGGGGGCAGGAATCATCTTCAATCGCATTGTCTGCTAAAAATACACAGGCAGTTTATATTATATACCTTTCAGTATGCGTATGTACCGTTAGCCTTTGTAATGCAGCATTCACACAAACAGGGGGCAGCAAAGGGAGTGGGGCATTTGTGAATGAGTGTGAGTGCTGATAAAAAGCGTCGTGTTCTCTCTGGGCCTGGGGGGGGGAGAGGGAAACAGAGATCAGAAAATAACGGGTGCCTTCGCGTCCCGAAAAAGAGAACCAGCTGTGTTACAGAAAGGAGTCTACAGCAGACAAACCGCACTTTGTGGGAGCGCACACCGCGCTTTGCTGTGCAGGAGGAGTACCGCAGCCCGGGTGATGTGAAACAGTGGGGTGGGGGGCGGGGGGTCTCGATTAGTCTGTCACGAGCTGTCAGGCAGCTTGGCAGGAGTGACTGGCACTATTTCATAAATGTACATTAAAAAAGAAAAGTCCAGACATCTAAAAGCAGTTTGAGGTTTTCTGATGAGCTACGGACTGAGAGTGTAGTTTTAAACCCCAGGGGCAAGACGGGGGGACGGGCTTTAATCAGTGCGGGAAAGGTCCAGAAATTTCCATTTCCATCATCTTTTCCTCTCACCATCTCCCTCAGAGCCACTCGAGGAAGGAACAGAAGCCTTTGCTCTCAGGGTGAAGAGGTACAAGAACCTTCTCAGTGCCGGGCGTACAGGCTGTCCTCTCCACTCCCCGCCCCCCCTTTACCCCTTTAAGAGCATCTCTCCATCCATCCTACCAGGGACCTCCCTCATCACAGGTGGGGGGGGAGGGATACTGTGATTTTCAGTCTCTGATATCAGAATTCAGATGCAGCCTCGTATACAGTCCCCTATAGCCCCTGTATTTACCTTCCAAAGACAGTAAGAGAGTTGCTGATAATTACAAAGGTGAGTCAGCAGGTGGCGTGGTAATTAAGGAACCGCACTGATTATCAGAAGGCTGCTGGACTGAAACGTCACCCGAAAATATTAAGGGGAGAAGCACTTCTAATTAGTATGTCTTGTGTTTTTGTGATTAAGTGCTTTTGTGATTAAGCCAGTGTTGGAGGGGTTGGGAGGACGCTGAGCTGACTCACCTCGTAGTGCGCGATGCGCTGGGACTCGGAGATCAGCTGGGCGTTGCAGATGTTGCAGTAACTCTCGGTGAACAGGCCACCCTCTCCAACCACCGCCGACTTCATCTGCACGCGGGCACAAGGGACACGACGGACACGGTGTCAGCATGAAGCCCGACTGCCCCCGTACATCAACGTCAACTCTGTCCGAGCAACACTCCTGTGCGCTGAGCAAGTGGGACTTTAAGCAGGACAAGGTGTTATCAGCACGGACCGTTTGGAATGAGGAGTCACTGCGGAGGGCTGCAGGATGCAGACACTTGCTCGGGGTGACAAAAGGAGTGACAGCAGGGTACATTCAGGGTGAAGGGAATCTTAGCGAGCTAGCAGCTAAACACAGGAGTTGATCTCGGGACGTTAGCGAGCTAACTGGAAAATGGGGGTCGACCTGGGGTCATTAGTGATCTAATTGAAAAACGGGGGTCAAACGGGGGATGTTAGCGAGCTAATTGGAAAACGGGGGTCGAACTGGGGTCCTTAGTGGGCTAACTGGAAAACGGAGGTCAAACAGGGGTTGTTAGTGGGCTAACTGGAAAATGGGGGTCGACTTGGGGTCGTTAGTGGGCTAACTGGAAAACGGGGGTCAAACTGAGGTCGTTTATGGGCTAACTGGAAAACAGGGGTCAAATTGGGGTCTTTAGCGAGCTAACTGGAAAATGGGGGTCGAATTGGGGTCGTTAGCGAGTTAACTGGAAAACACAGGGATGGACCTGGGGATGTTGGCAAGTTAAATGGAAAACACAAGAGGTTGAACTGGGAAATGCAGAGATAACTGGAAGCTGGGGGTATTAAAAAGCTTGCCTCATGGTCATCTCCAAACTGCATCATCCATTATTCAGCAGAAGAGTGTGTTGCAGATGCACTTACGGCCTCTCAGAAGGACGGACGTATACATTTAAAAGTAAGGCTGGTTCTGCGCAGGTGGGGCTCTGGGCAGCCCTAGGCTCCCCCTAGTGGCCAGATTTCAAACTGTGGGTAAGGAATGTGGCTTCCAGGTTACCGCACCATGACCGTTTTCTGGCACAATGGAGTGTGAAAGACGCGATTAATAAGCACTGGTGCACTACACAAACACAGCACTGTACAGGCCGCAGGTTGTTTAGCCCTCACCCTATAAACGAACGGAATAACGGTGTACCTGAGCTTTCATTGGAAGCTCAGCCTAGCCGCCCTTATGCCCATAAATGTAATCTTAGGTCAGCAGCCGGACGCAGTGGCAAAGTGGTTAGTGCCGTCGCCTCAGAGGCCAGAGTTGAAATCTTTGCCAAGGCTCTACGTGGAGCTTGCATGCTCTCCTCAAGTCATTATGGAGACTCTCGCCGCAGTCATAAAACATGCTGGGGTTAATTGGAGATACTGTACCAGTTGTGACTGGTGTGCGAGTGTCCTGTGATGGGCTGGTGCCCAATCTTCCCTGCCTGGTTGCCTGTTGTTTCCAGCCCCCCCCCCCCCCCGGAACTGAAGATGGATGGATGTCATTCTTCTAAAATTAAACCCATAGAGTTACCCAACAAGAACACTACAAGACTGGTAGCATCATTCTTACCGTGACCACATCTGTGATATCTCAACTGCATTTCCATTCTTAGACGCAGAAAAGAAAACTATTTATTGTCTCTTTATTGTGCTAGATAGACGAGGAAAAAAAAAACCTTCATTGGAACGTCTTAGGCAATGGTGGGGGTAGTAATTTATCATTTTATGCATCAGCTTAAGTAATATTCGGCTAGGGAGTGGTGCATTCTGGGAAGGTGAGAATATATCCTGATGATAAGGGTGTGGGGAGGGGCAGTATTAAAGTGAAGAGCGGGCGAGGGCCCTTCATCAAAAGAAGCACATAAGAGACTCCCCCCAGCCAGAACCAGGAAGAATGAGCAATTCCGTAACATCACGTGGGAGAAAGACAGAATGAAATCTATCTGCCCCAAAATGGACAGAAGATGTAGGAAGAGAAAAATATCAGAAAGCTTTAAGTATTTGAGGAAAAAAATATGTACATGCATTGCATGCATGAGTTAGAATTTGTTCTAGAAATAAATACTTCTTGTAACTTTTACATGAACTATCACATGGAGTTGGTTATATAAAACTTACAGCCCTCTCTTCAGTTCTTCTGAACATCGTTCCTGCAAAGCATGAATTATTCAGCACAGCCTGGTAAGTTGCTACTTTGGGAGACCATCGTGTGTTTTTTTGTCTGTATTGACGGTCGACTTACATATCAACGGTTTCAGAAACCAAAACTAGCTCGGATTCCGGCAAACAGACATCTGTTAGAGGAGCTTTGGGTGAGTTTGCACCACGACCGAATTCTGCCATGGAGGCTCGCGATTCGCCACGTGTAGACGCTGCCTGCTGCATCTGGACTGGCTCTGATGCGAGACCGTCGCATGCGAAATTACCTGCATGGCGAATGAGGAGTGGCACAGGGTACTTGGCAGGGGGTGTGGGGGTGACAGCTCACTCTCTCACGGCTCTGCCTTCATTTCCCAGCCCCGCTCATCTGGGTCAGCGAAAGTCACCCTGTCCTTTACACTGCACATGACACTCAGTGGTGCACAAAATCAAAACAGGTCTCAATTATGAGAGTGGGAGGGGGGAATCGTCGTCCTCTGTGGAGCCCAGTATTCCCAAGAATGTTTGGACATTGAGCTGGAAAACAGGACTGGTCCTGATATCATCTCAGATACCCGCTCTCTGTTCCAAAACACAGGTGCTCTTTGTGTTTCAAAAGAATCTTTTAAAGATTCTCTTGCACTGGAATGTATATACTGTATACACACACACAGGCACACAGAATCCTGTGAGCAATCGGCTTCTGATGGTGCCTCATGCACCAAGAGGCTCTGATCACGGTACTCACTGCCCCCGCCCTCATCTCTTACAAACAACCACCCAGGATTAAAAGAGTGAATATCAGGATTTGCAGAAGTCCCATTCAGAACCGTGTGTCTAAAGATTAACTGGTCTGTCCCCATAATTTGAGTACTGCCTCACTGAAATCCATTGGTCTAGCAGTCTGGTTTCGCACTCACACACACTCACACTCACACACACACACACATACTCAGGTTTGTAATTATATCATTGTGGGGACTCTCCTTTGATTTCTACGGGGAAGACCCTAATCCCAACATAACGATCTTAACCCCTTCCCAGTCCTAAGCTTAACCATAAGTAACCAAACAAAATATGGGACCTTTGGCATTTTTAGTTTTGTGATTGCATTGACAGGTATTTGTAGGGACCTGAAAAATGATCCCCGCAACTTAAAATCAGGTTTTTATAACATTGTGGGGGGGGACATTTGATCCCCACAATGTAATATAACCCTAATCCACACACACACACACACAAACACAAACTATCTACAGGCACCAACATGCTCAGCTGCCGTGACTTTCACCCAAAGTCTCATTCTCATATCTCTAACTAACCTTCCTGTGTCTAAACACCAAGCCAGATGCTTCCTACACACGTACAAAAATCCCACAAGCATGTGGTCATATACAGACATCCATACCCACGTACACGCCCCCACAAACAACAGACACACGCCTATGCTGAGGCACGGATACACACCAACACGTGACACGTGAACCCCTGCTCATGGGCAGGCACGTGTGGCAAGCGCTCGCCCAGACGAGGGGGCACCATGGTGCCCCAGGTCTCACTTCTGGGACAAGCCCACACATCAGGATAGAGAGCAGGGGGTATGTACCCAACTGGAAGATTCTGTTACCCCGCAGAGCACCCTGTCATAGCATATTAAAGGTATCTCTGCACTTCACCAGATTTATCCCAACACCCTGCACGGCTGACCTTGACTAACATGAAAAGAAGGGACAGTGCTGCCCTTTCGGCGTGGGGCTCAGTGACTTAGGATGCTGTGCTTGTGATCAGACGGTTGGTTGTTGGTTCAAATCCTAGTGTGATTGGACTGATGTCATGGTTGGGTCTTGTGCATGGTCCTTCATGTCTGATTGCTCCTGGGGCTATCTGACTCTCTTTCTCAAAATTATACACCACTTTGGATAAAAGTAGTGGCTAAATATGTGAGATGTAGGTTCTGTGATGCTCTAAGCTCTGGAAACAGTGGAGCTCCGTAGAATGAAATGTCTTCCCTTGGGATGTGACCTTACTCTGTTTCTGACCTCTTAAATTTGTCTCTCCTATAACACACACTTATACCGTGTTTACACATCCCAGAAGGTCTACGGTGTCTCCTGTTTTGCTCCGCTCCTCTCTGTGGAGTAGCTCTCAGCTGGCCCGCAGAGGGCGTGACACAGCAATGGAGGAATGTTGGTAGGGCGTCGGGGAGGGTGCGAGGAGTATCTGAAGGAGCTAGTGTGGGGGGGTCAAGTCCTGTCAATCCCGAGTGTCTGGCGCAAATGATTACAGTTATTCTGAGAGGAGAAGCTTCAGACAGGAGTCACCACAAACTTCCCAATGTAAGTGTGCCGTCAGGGGCAGAGGAATCACAGTCAGTGGTGATGTTTAGCACCACACGCGCCATACATTTGCATGGGACCCAAAACATCAGGGGCCCTCTGTTGGCCACAAACTGTCACTACACCCTCCCCTGATCACGGTGACATATGCAAAGATAATAGCTGCTGCATTTAACCAAAACCATTTACCAATTTATATAGTTGGATAGTTACACAGAGCACTGCTTTGTTCAAAAGGTACAACAGAATTCAAGTGCATGGTGCTTAACAAAGGCTTTGAAAGCCAGACTTTAACCAACAGGAGGCAGGAAAGTTTAAAAAATGTGACTGACAGCAAAAGATAATCCCACCCATATGGGTCTTAACCGCCCCCCCAGCAATCAGCAGTCTGGCACACCATGTGATCCACTGCCCGCTAAACTGGGATTTTCCACTAGATGCAGGATCACCAGTGAGAAGAGAGATGAAGGGGTTTCACTGGAAGAGACCCTGTTAGTTGGGGGGGGAGGGGTAACCCATAGTCTGTCCCTTTGAAGGGATAAAGGGGGAAGCGGCTCTTATCCTGGGTGGAGATGCCAACCCCCGTCTTGTGTGGGTCTGTGCGCCATGCTGTCAGCCTGAAAAGACAGCGGGTGTGGGCGGGGCTGGGGGGGTGAATGACCACACCTATCTTTTGGCAGGTTTCAGTTTGTTTGTTTCCTTTTAATGCAGCTTCTGCATTTGCATTTGTCATTCTGCGGCTGATATATCTGCAAATGATGCTACCAAAAAAATACACGTTAAATACAAACGAGTCCTGGGCTTTGCATTGGAATTTTCCGCCCTCATTCCAGTCATTAGTTGCACCGTTAATTGTTTTGCAGTGAGATTTAGGGAATTTTAATGAGTGTGAAGCTACTGCATTGAACAAATGGTAGAAAATAAAGCAACCCACCTAAAATGTTTGGTTGGGGAAGGCGTTCCAAAAAAGGCTTATTTGTTTTTTTTCTTGTCAGTAAGCTATGTGCAGGCTGTTCGGTGTATAAAAATAAGTTACTGCGCCTGAACGAGTAAAAAAAAAAGTTATGACAGGAGATTATTGCTGCTGAGAGACTCCACTCGTCTGGGAACCTGGGAAAGCTAAGAGGATTTAGCTTTTCTCCCCATGGAGAAATCATTTTTTTTTTGAGGGGCGGGGTCCTATTTAAAAGCACCCTCCCATGGCACGGGGGTTTGTGAGCGTGGCGATTTAGCGTTGTGGGTTTTAGGAGCAGTGAAGAGCAAAGGGCTAATGAAGATGACAGAGTGTGTGTGTGTGTGTGTGTGTGTGTGTGCACATGCGTGGGTCATTGTGTGTGTTCGTGCGTGTCAGGGTATGTGTGTGTGTGTGTGTGTGTGCACGTGTGTGCCAGGGTATGTGTGTGTGTGCGAGCGGGTATACCTATCCTTATGGGAACAC
Source organism: Stomatorhinus walkeri (assembly GCA_026784285.1). NCBI lineage: Eukaryota > Metazoa > Chordata > Actinopteri > Osteoglossiformes > Mormyridae > Stomatorhinus > Stomatorhinus walkeri. The sequence continues at coordinate 3,809,878 of JAODUD010000041.1, read as the reverse complement.
AATGTCCCCATAATGTGATAAATATCTGTTTTTT
>JAODUD010000041.1:3795668-3809744 GCA_026784285.1 Stomatorhinus walkeri | reverse complement strand
AAAAATGCAAAAACTCTTTTATTTTGTTTGGTTACTTATGGTTATGGTTAGGGCTGGGTAGGGGTTAAGGTTGTCATGGTTAGCATTAGCATTTTCCCTATAGAAATGAATGAGCGGTCCCCATAAGGATATGTTTACCCTACATGTGCGCACGTGTGTGTGTATGTGTGTGCCAGGGTATGTGTGTGTGTGCGCACGTGTGTGTGTATGTGTGTGCCAGGGTGTGGGTGCTCACCAAGCCAGAGACGGAGGTGTCAGCGCACATCGCCCTCACGGCAGTGACCAGATCGGGATCCGGTAGGAGAGGAGAGAGAGAGTGGGAGTGAGAGAGTGGGAGATGGAGACGGAGGAAGGCAATGTGTAAAATCAAAGTGTTTCGATTGGTTTTTATTGCAGTCATTATTAATGTATTTTATATTCTGCTCCACACGTTATAAATTGCAATAAAAAGCAGCTTGTTTCAATGCTGGTAAATTGGTGCTCGTCAATTATAAAGTCATACAGGATTATCGAATAGAATTTAAACTGGGACGGGGTATCCGGAGCAAGTCACAGGGCAAAGACAACCGACTGATGCCATAAACTCACCTACAGTAACTAACAACGGCTATTACACGATTCTTTATGATTTCCACTCCTGCTTGTTCCGACCAGAATAAACATATTATCTCCATTTTATTTAATTTTATTTTAATACTGTTACCGTGTCAACCGTCATACCAGTAACTCTTCTTGAACTAAAGTGAAAACTGAAAGATAAGCAGAAACCAAGAAAAGGCAAGAGACGTGGGCAAACCCACTACGAGGTCTGCAGTGTCGCCGGGTAACGGACGGCGTCGCACGGAGCCACACGCGCAGCCAAACTAAGGCTAACGCTGCGCTAATGCTAAGCTAACGGTAAGCTAATGCTAAAGCTAACGATACGCTAACGCTAGATCTAACGAGGTGCTGAAAGCCCACCTACCTGCGTCCCCGCTCTGCGGCGCACTACAACCTAATAAAACGTCAGCTTCTTACACTCTCCCTGAGGTGCATTACCAAGCTTGTAATTAAAGCTTTTCCAGATAATTAACAGATTATTACTGCATTTGCCTTTTGATAAGTGTTAAAGGCTGCACAGTAGGTATTTTTCCTGGTTGGAAAGTAGCGTGAGTAAACACAAACACAGTGTGTGTCTGGATGCCCCCATAAAGCAATCATCCCAAACGCTTTGTTAGTTACAGCTTTGCATCTGTTATGGTTCTAAATCATTCATTATAAATTAGTCAGTTGGAAGTCCCTACTAAGAGAGCAAAAACAAACCTATGTTTGACCACGAAAGAGCAATCACAGCTTTTCATTGCACCTACAGTCCGTACAGATGAACACTAGGTGAACATACAGTCTTCACACATACTGATATGGGGTAAAAGTAAAAATCACAGCCCCAGAAGTGTATTAATTGCGATGTCGCTATACTGAAAAACATTGCAATATACTGTATTGTTGTACATGCAGAAAAACCTCCCTAACAATGTTGATATGCATAAAACTAACTTCTATTTTTAGTGCACCTGTCCAGTCCATGAGGCACAGAAATTCAGTTACCCACAATGCATCAGCAAAAAAATAACCGCACTGTCATTCCAGCAGCTGGAAGGCCCTTAACCTTGCTGGAGTCGCTTGTTGTTCATAGTTCATTCTTGTTTCTGGTGTAAACAATTGAGGAACAACACACAGTGAGTACATGTCCAAAACAACACCCCGACAAGCCGCAACGGTGCCCGGAGAAGCTTGTGACTCAGCCTGCTGTGACACGTTCTGAATTTTCAAGAGAGGAGGGGCGGGGTGCATAGTGGCTGGGGGGCACCTGTCAGGTTGAATGCCAGGATTCAAATTGGCCAGGCAGCTGCAGTGGGGAAATGACCTGGCATTCTGAGGCTCATCAATCAGTCAGGTGCTGCCTTGGGACCGGCTACCCGGCTACATTGAACTCTGCCCATCCAAAGGTCAGTGATTATGACTTCCTGTTTTTTTTTTTTTTGCTCTGGGCATTTTCCTTAATTATCTGCCACTCATGAAGACAGGAGAAACATAGATATGGAGGTAGCAGATCAGTACGCAAGTGGTCAACAGTGCCACCCTCAGCCGGCCTTAACATTTGGGATGTTCCCATTCCACCTGGCTCTGCCTCAGATCCTGGCGTTGAGAAGTTTCTGGGCCGTTGTGTATGTGGAGGGCTCAGGAATGAGAAATCAATAGGCGACCCCGGACCACCCCGGCGATATCAGCTGACATCACGCTCTGCCCCCACGATCTGCTTTCCTTCCGCATCGATGTAGCACATTATGGGTTTTCAATCCTTTTGACAGGCCGGCTCGCTCTACGGCAGCTGAACTGTTTAAACCAGAATATAAAGATGCAGGAAGTACACTGATACAAGGAGAACCAGGACCAGCAGATCGACGCCGTTATAATGTTATTGTGGCACAACACGTGTCTGACTCAAATTAGCACATGGAATTACAGGGAGTGGGGAATTGTCAAAGCTGGCGACGCATGCTTGTCCGGGGGCGTGGTGGGGGGGGGGGGGGTGTCAAGAGGGCCCGAGCAAACCGTGGTGCTGTGACTGCGGAGATGTTGGGTTACAGGAGAATGAGTTTTAATGAGCAAGAAGCTAATGAAGCGCTAAGGTCACGCAGCCTGCTCTCTACAGCAGGAGAACCTGAGCTAATCTTAGCATTAGCCAATTAAGCCTCAGTTAGCTTCTGCCTCACATAAACACATGGGCATAGGTGCTGGTTACCCATAACGCACCTGCTGGGATTCTGATAGGCTGCATCCCCAGTATACTCCGTGCTCACAGTGTTGAGGACAGAATCTGAGGTATTATAATACTTTTTGCAAAGAGTTTCGTTGTCATAGGAGTCCAAACGGATCATGTGTCCACCAGATCCACGCTGGCTGTTCTCCTTTCGTTGTTTTGCACTGATTTTATGGCTGGAGTTTCTTTTACTAACCGAATCAGAATGAGTATGAAGGAGAGTATGAGTATTAAGAGAATGGGCAGTGTGGCCAATACACTCCCCCCTTCCACCCCCACGGTGAATTGGGCCTCTGTGCCTGTGATTGGATGGTTGCTGGTTTGAATCCCGTGTTTGGCAAAGTAGCCACATCTCAGGATGTGCCCTTGAGCCCCCCTGTAAAATACTTCAGGGTGCTGGATGACCCTGACCCTGCTCTCCAACCACAAGCTTCACTCCTCCTCATACGTATGTGTGTGTCTTTTAAAGAAGGAGAGCAAGGTGGGATATGCGAAGACTAACACATTCCTGTGTACCTGTTTAGGTACTTGGGTATAAATGGCAAATAAAACTTCATTTCAGGACACAATACCAGGGTCAGTTTGTACCTGCGTTCTCCTGATCAGGCAGCAGTGTGGTGCTGAGGGATGATTGTCTGCAGCGAGTTGCGTGGTTCCCGTTGTACTCGGCGGGCCAAGATTCCAGGCCCTCTTGTACTTTCAAACTGTGAAATCCCAGCCTTCCTCATCACGCTAAAGGCGTTCCGGCGCTTACAGGGAGTTAGACCGTCCAGGCGGGCTCGAGGGAAACGTGAAGCGGAGGTGGAGGAGGCGGCGTGTAGCCCGCGGAAACTTGCGAAAAAGGGAGGAGTCGCACGGCGGCTTAGAGCAGCAAGCTTCCATTCGTTTGGCTGCCCGTGAGCCGCGAGTGCCCTCCATGAAGAGCCGCCTGATTAACAAACCGCACGCGAATCTCATTACCACCTCTGCTCTTTTCAGCGACGGCTGAGACCCTTTCACGCCAGCTGGAAGGGTGGGGGTGCGGGGGTGGGGGCAGCATGTTTTGGCCAGGCAATGTTTATCTTTCGCAGGTTTTCATGGTACAGATCATAGAGGGGGAGGGGAAACCTCTGTTTATTTTTAATAGACTAATACACACCTGATGTAAAGATAGTCTCCTCATCTGAAGCCAGCTATGCCTGGTACATTTCGTGATGCGGCTTTTCAAGATTTCACACGTACCGGCTCGCGGAGGCAACACTAATCGTAGCTGGAACACACCTTGTGCCTTCTGCAAATCTCATAATAGAAGAGAAAGAGGGAGTGTAAACAGACAGGAGGTGAGCAAAAGTAAGGAAACAATAACAGGGATCCTCGCTCGTGTAAGACCGGCTGCTGCTCCCGCTTTAAGCGGAACTTCATCCGATTCACTGAGACCTTCCTGTTTTTCCTTTTCTTAAAATTCATCACCAAAATGGTCACATCGTCATTGTTTGTAAGGTAAGTGTGATGTTTTTGAGACAGGCCTCAGCATCCTTGCGCTGAAAGCTATCCGTGAAACAAAAGCAGTCACAAGCATCAGACACCTCAGTGTGTGAGCCCAGTATCTCAGGTGCCTTATGTCCCATGTGGGGATCCATAGTTCTTCTGGTTTGGCCTTGTGACACCAAGGAGAAGAGTGGCGGTCTGGCCTCGCTTCCTAAGATGAAGGAAAAACAAAGCGCCAGTGTTCTTGGTCCGTCAGTGATGCAGCTGTAGCTTCTCCTGTAATTTTTACACCCCGGTTCATTGCGAAAAAGATTCGATGCCCCCGGGTCAGGAGTCAGCGGTGGATCGCTGCAGGTAAGCGTGACACCGTGACCTCACAGCTGTCACAGCGATGACGGTGCTGCCTTTACCCAATGACCTACAAGGTCATCTCAGGGGCCCCCATGGCATGGAGCCAGCTGGTACGAAGGAGACTATAAGGCTCATTCCTGGGGGGGGGAGGGGCAAACCATGTAGCATGGCAATAGGAGGTTGGAGTGGGATGCTCAGGGATTCAAACCAGCAATCGTTGAATTACAAGTGTGCTTCCCTAACCATTAACACACCACTGCCCACTATAGTACAGTGCAGTACAGTATAGCAGGGACCTTAACCGAGTGCAAGGGCAGGCATCAGGGTCCCTCTTCAGTGGAGGAAGTAAGAATAAGGACCAGCGCGCTTGTCATTTCCCAGTTCAAGTTATTGCCCCCCCAAGGGAAAAAAAAACAACTCTGAACATGACCACATGTTTTGCTAATGCGCTATTAAAGGCTTATTTGTCAGATTAGACGACATGACCCCTCCCACACAGACACACCGCGGGACATCGTGCATTTACGCAGTTTGTAATAAAACGCACCGCGAGGCGAACTGCAGATTCATTAACCTCAGCATACACGTGCATTAAGAACACAATCTAGAGGCCTACAAACAATATCATTTCTGCATTAATGAAATCTCTGCTTTCTCTCAGCTGACCTCGTCTAAGACCCCAATACTTTTTATTAAACCAAAACAAAACCAACTTAAGCGTTGAGACAGATAGGTATTCATTTACGAAAACATAAAGACTCGCAAACAGTTGAAATTCAGCTGCACTATTGTTACGGGGTAGATAACGTACGAAAACTAAAGTTTTATTTTGATTATAGTTTTAGGTTTTGTTTGTGTGTTTTTCATTTTAAACCTAAGTTAATTTTTGTAGTGCACGGTATATTTTACGCGCATGTACTGTTTAAGAGGAATTGCCTAGCAAATTTGTATCCAAAAGTACTAAAACCTAAGTGATTGTTTTTAAATTCAACCCAGACAACTCGTGACATTAAATAAATTCATTCACTTAACTTTTCATCACTGTCAGTGAAATCAGTTACAAAGTAAACGCATACACAATACTCCCGGGTTTAAGTCAGGCGGACGAGGTGACATTGTTTCGGTCATTACGTGACATCCTTTTAATATTTCCGTCGCTTGACGAGCCCTTCCTCTCTCCCATGCGGGCACAGAAATGAAATGATGCAGCGTGGTACAACAGAAATCCCGTTTGCTCTTTACTACACACCCCGAGTCAAAGAGTGCGAGACAATCTGAACTAAAACGGCATCTTAATAAAAACGGCACCTTAACCCCAGCGACTGCAGCACCAGTTACCGGCGCATTCCCATTATGAGGCGCATCCTGTTTTTTGTGCAAAAGCCGCTGTTTCAAACTCACCTCCGTGCGCTTCCCGGGAAACCCCACTTTATTTTATTTTATTTTATTTTATTTTTGAATCCCAATGTCTGATCTTCAAACGACGCTCCAGATATCTTGCGTGTATCCACAAAAGTTGCGACTCTGTAGTCGCATCCTCCGAAACGATGAGCGGGGTTTTAAAAAAGCAACAGCGCAAACACAGGTTGCTGCTGCCAGAGATGAAACACAGTTAATGCCCGAATATTTATCGGTGTCAGTCTTCTGTACATCACCGGTGCGGATTTCCAAAGACTGTGTCAACTTCAGCTCCGGTCTCCTCCCGTATCGCGCTGCCACGGCGGTACTTCACCTGCTTTACTGTACCACAACAGAAACGGCGAGGGCGAGTGACGGAGAGTGAGTGAGCGTGGGATGGGGGAGGGGTGCGATCGACAGAAATAAATAGAAAAATAAAGCTCTGTGGATGTACGGAGACTACCGGACCACCGGCAGCCGCAGTAAATCCAGGCGCTTGATGATCAGATCAGTTCACATACGCGTCTGTTGAGTCACAATGATGCGGTGTGGGCAACAGAATAATTCGTGCATTTTAAAAACCTCCCGAACAAAGTAATCTATGCCGATGCGATTGAATTACAAAGTGATCTGTTTTACCCCAACCGCCTGTAATAAAATATATTTATTGTGGTAATTGTTACCTACTGTGTGTAAGGTCGTCTCTAAAGGAAGACTATTTTTGCAATTTTATTTTATTTTATCATGCATTCCCAGCGTGGTATTTTCAAGTTTCCTGCCTACAATACCGCATCCGGCTGGCGGAGTGTCCAAGAATAATAAGCGAATGAAGGCGATTACTGTGAAATGCTTTCCTGTGGTAAAGGCAGCAAGGATTTTAAATGATGGGTGCGACTTTCTGCGGTAAAGCGGCGCTCACTGTGTTGTATGAAGTGGGGGTACAGCCTTGTTGGGATTGCCACCTTGTCTCCACCGCTGTAACTTTCTGACCTAAATGACATTAACTGTGACTTCCCCTCGTGGTTCTACTTAAATTAACACCGTGCCGATGCCCAAATGCCTAGAGATATAATCTAATTGTTTTTTTATTTGTTTGGGGGGGGTCTCCTCTGCGGGGTTCCCCAAGCCGTCTCACATCAAGCCTGCTGATAAAAACAGCCAATGCACCGTTAGTTGCTAAAGATTGATTCCTTTAAAATCAATACGCTCCGCGAAAATCTGTCACCCACCGGGAGCCCGAGAGCCCATAATCGCTGGTGGGAAACGCGGAGTAGGACTAGGGAAGCAAATTGAAATCCCAATCAAGCAGAACCCAGAACCCAGCGATCGTTTCTGATACTCGGCGTATGACATGCTCGTCGGATAAGATCCTACTGTATAACACGAAAATACTGTAGGCCCATATAGGCTGGAGCTGAATTGCTGGAGGGCGGCAGAGCTGTGGAGGTCGGATGTGGCCTTCTAGCTCTTGGTTTTCTTGAGATGTCCTTTACAGACGCAACGTCTGCTGCGGGACATTCAAAACGGTGCTTCGAAACGATGTCCTATGGAGACACATTTCTGCCCAACAAACATACACGCTGCGGATAGATACCTGCTGAGATGATTTCGTAGCTCTCTTTGCTTTCTGTTTGTACTCTTTGTGAAAAACGCCTGGGGTTTGGCTACATCGCGCAGTCGTGCCCGTTCATTGCCCGTAGTGACACTCATGTCTATAGATGAGCTTTTTGTATGGCTTTCTTAGAGTTCATTTTATAATGAGGCGCTTTATCATTTAAATTCTGTTCATGCAAATGGTTACACCCCAGCGCCACGAATCACATTTAGATTTTGCAATGAGGCGTCATTGTTTTCTTTTAATAGATTTGACAGCTGTCTTAAGTGTAGAAGCCAAACACTTCGTACTCAAGACAATTACGATGTGAAGAGACAGAGGAGGCCGATCTATCAAAACGCCCACCGACATCCTATAGATCTATTCTCTATATTATGGGGGATTTATGATTCAATATTTAAAACCGGAATAATATGTCTTTTGGGATGTCCTTCATAACGCCTTTTCAAAGCTGAATTTCGTTGCGCCATTTAAAGCCTGTCTCCTTCAGTATCTCTCCTCTAATTAAGGAAACATTTTGATTGAGTTATTTATGTATTAAATGTAACTTCCCGTTAACTTTCTCATCTACAGATGCTTCGAATGTTATCCAGGTCCCATGATTCACTGGAGGGTCAGGTGCCTGGAGCAGACATTGGCAGAGTAGACGCGCTACCTTCGCCTCACCCTTCAGCGCGAGAGAATCAGGGGTGGACGGCGTCCAGCGCGCAGGTGGCTAAAATGTGGACCTCCGACACCAAACAGGTGGTGCTGGTGAAGCTGCAGATCTATGAGGTCAAACTGGACCTAATTAACACAGCTAGTGGTGGTATTATTCGACAGCACCCGTTAAGCAGTCCGTTAAGTATATTTTAGGTGGATCAACAGCAGATCCTTTTCTTTTAAAGGGAATTTTAAGGTTTGGTATTCAAATGAAATAGGAGACTCTTCCTGTGCCAAATGCTAACGTGTTTGTGAGCTAGTCTGTATGATGGTGTCAATATGGAATTGGACCGCTGGTAGGCTACTCTCCGGTAAGCGACTGGCCATCTCTTATCTTCCGGGACTAAGGTAACACTTGGGGATTAGGCCATAACCCAAGTCCATTGCTCATACTTAATGTCTACCCCGCACAAGCTGTCAGCTGTGTCAGTTACAGGACTGGAGTCATGCACTGGAATACAACCATAAGGCGAGGTTTTTGGCCAGTGCCTCTGGAAAGTACTGCAGAGCTCTGTCAAGAACATTCATTCATTCTTTCTTTCGTTCGTTCTCGCTCGAGTGAGAGGGGAAAAGACTGTGCATTCCGGGATCTGTTAGCCTCAGTGCCTGGTACAGGCTTCGTGCTGTGTCTGCATTTGGGGCAGCACAGCGCGTCAGGAACACAATGTGTCTGCCTTCGCAATTCTGCTCACCCCTGTTATCCGCTTTTCAGCTGTTTTCTTTTTCTTTTTTTTCTTTTTTTTTTGAGGCGCCATCGATTCTTTCGTTTTTCAAATGCCGCTTGCGAATTTAAGTGAATAATAATGAATGACTACCTGCGAGTGGCTTTTCTGAGGGAAAAAAAACTGTTGTTTGTTCCCTCGTTCTCTTTTCATGAAGATGAATAGCGTGGTCCTCTTCAGTCCATTAGTGCTAATTGACAAGCATGACCATCCGCATTTGTTTCCTAAACACTAATGTAATTGTAATATTGCAAAACATCAGTTACATTGTCGGTGTTCATTGACTGTGCTTGTTCATGGTCTTCACACTGTCGATATTCGAGCATCATGTGGTCTGATTATGGGTACCAAGCAGTGTAAGGCGAGACGTGTTGGGATCAGTTTAATCCCCAACAGATTTTAATCTCAACAAAGAAAACAATGCCAGTAGCAGACAGATTGGTTCAGTTGTCCATCCCGAGCGCGTTTTCTGCATCTTGGATTACTATATTGCATATTCTGCATTGCATGTAGGCTACAACAAACATTCTGCACCACTGACTTTCTTCATCTTTAATTTCTCATACAATGTAACGAAATAGACCACTCAACCCTAGACAGAGATTTATATACCACCACCCCGCACCGAGGGATGGCCCCTAAGTCGCTTAAGAGGCACGCGCCCTCCAACAGTATACAGCATTAAACTGTGTGACACTCATGATTTATCGCCGCTATTCATATTCCTTTTGGTAAATGAATTATTCTGTAGAGAAAAAAGAACCCACAGAGTACCGGAAAATCAGTCTCGATATAAATCCTCTTCATTTTTATAACTGTGAACATGGCAACGCACTTTAACTTATATCTCGCTTTTTATGTGCAAATAAATCCGATATAAATCCGATCTTCGGGCTCTGGAGGTTTTCATTAGACCTTTTAGAAACAACGCGCTCCCTGGTGCCGTAATATTCAGCCTTTATGCATGTTTATGTATCCATATTTCCCACTGAGCCTTCATCACACTGATGGCGGTTGATGTTCTATTCAGGGTACAAATAATGCTCTCCCCTTCACAATGTCCGATTCTTATAAAACAATAACCTTTTATAAAATAAGTCCGTTTAAAATAAGTGGCTATTCTAATACGTAACTTTTTAATAATGCATTATTCAGAGGCTGCTTTTTATGTATGCGATCCGAGATAAGAATGGAAATCTTCCCCAGGCAATTCTGGTTACTGTCCCAGGATAGGAACCGGAGACCTTAGACCACAGTTTCACGAACGCCTTATTTGTACACAAAAAAATCAAATCGCATTCTATACGAGGAAAAACCGGGTGGGAAAAATATGTAAAACTATATATTTTAAAAACTTTAAAAATATCATTAAAATATATACATGATCTTTTGTGCAAGAAGCCTTTGTTCGGTTTCTTAGTGTTACGCCTAAGTTTTCGTACAGGAAATATAATTCATGTATGTCTTCCTTCTGGAAAATCAAGTTCTGCCTAAATACCACTTGGTAGTGTATATGATTTATGTATCTATACGTATACTGGGCGTGTTGTTAAGTTATTCGTATGTGATCGATTAACATTTTGTGTGCAATGCGCTAAAACCGTGCTGCTTAAACACCTGGTACGTTATGGTAGGAAATGCTCCATGGAAGATGGTTATTTATTCTGTGACTTTGTGGACATCTAGTGGCCGGTGAATCAAAATGCGATCTTCGTTTCCATTTTTCTATTCGTTTTTTTAGGGCCACGGGTAATAGGGAAGGGGTTATTCTTATATTTCATTATGGATATGCGATCTACTGCGTTGTCTGTGTTTAACACACATTACGGGGTTTTTCCAAATTATTGTTCCTCTGATGCAGTGAAGTCACGGCTGTAGAATCCATGCGCTCTGCCATCGCTCTGATTACCTGTGTTCTCGATCGTTGCGCTCTCCGATCGACGTCTCTGCCTCTTCTCTTGCGGAAGTCTGGAGCTGATCAGCTTCCTGGCTGAGAAGCACACAAACACAAACAGCGGCTTTATTTACCCCGAGTCTTGGGGTGATACAGACTAGAAGGGTAGACTGGCAGATCTTGGGTGAGCTTGGATGATTTTTCTGAGTTAGGAGAGGTGCGCAGCACAATTACACGGGTAAGAATGTCTAGATTGCAAACTGTTTCGTTAGATTTATCAAATTTCTGCACCGACCGGGCATAAGTATGAAATAAAATGGTATTTTAAAATATTGTACGACGATAATATGGTATTGATTTAATGTTACGCTCTGAAACACAGACTAGCTGATAATAGATTGACGTATTAATTATTGATTTTAGCAAAGTTCGTGGTCAGTAAAACTGTAAGCCAAGTGAAAAAATATCAGACCAAAGTCACTTAGATCTGATATACTTCATTTATTTATTGCACTCAGTAATATAAATGCTAAAATCCTGTAATAGTCATTATCATCACCACTCACTGACAAGCACTGATGTAATGCTGTGTACCCCTTTAAAGATGTGAGACGCCGGCCTTGCGTGTGACTAAATCAGTATCAGACATTGTACCTGATTTGTTATTCCACAGTTTTACGTGGTAACTAAGATACAAACTTTACATATAGTGCACCTCAAGGTGTCATGTTTCCTCTGAACTGGAGTGACCTATGAAGGAAACAGTCCTTAACTAAGCAGGGGGTGACATGGTGACCCAGTGGGCGGCGCGCTGGCCACACACCTCTGGGGGCGTGGGTGGGAGTTCTGGCAGTGTTCTGGGTGGATAATGTATCTTCCTCTGTGTCAGCCTGCGTTTTCTTCAGGTACTCCTGTTTCTGTAGTAGTACCAAACATGCAGATAGGTGGGACTGCTGAGTCACCCTTAGTGTGTCTGTATGTCTCCTGCCATTCATTGACATCCATGGTTTTCTAGCCCTGTGCTTCTCCATATTGGCTTATAGTTCACAGCAAAGGTGTACTGGATAAGCAGTTATGGAAGATGCATGGATGGATGAACTAAGCAGATTAACCTATCAGGTCGCGCCGTCTGTGGGGGTCTGTCCAATGAAAATCCTTCTGAGAGCATTTTCTCCTCCCACACACTGGATGGGCTGCTCTAACCTGTATGGTACCTGTGGTGTTAAGCAGGATGCAGGCTGGAGTCACGGCATCCCCGGAGGGCCTGGCGAATGGTGGAGATCGGGTCGACCCCAGTCAGCTTTCTCCCAGGGATGCGGGTGCCGTCGAGGTGTCTGACCTCAGTAGCCCCAAGCCCCTGACCTTTGACCTCCTGAACATGGTCGTCTCCTTCAAGCGCATGGTGATCTTCCTGGAGCCAGTGAACGACATCATGGAGCTGGTGAAGTTCCTCTTGGGGTGAGTGTGTGTCTGCATGAAGAACTACCTGATGTTTCTGAAAAGTAGTGAGGAACAGTGGATAGTCACTCACTGGAGATGGTGTCCTTCGCTGATAGCGCTGTTGTCTTTTCTCAGATAAGGTCCCTGACTGCTGATAGATAACTTGTATGGGTAAAATTTACATTCAGTGGCCATGGATTGGGGTCGTTCTCTCATCAGTGATTCCTCCTTGAAGACCTGACTGATGTCTAAAGTTTCTGTTAGTCTTGGATGTCTCACCTCTAAATTGAACTCTATGGTTCTGCCAGAATGATTAAGTTGATGTGACGTTTCTGATGGTGGCTATCAGTGATGGCCGATTGCCTTCAGTTAGACCAGTGTTTCCCAACCCATTCCTGAGGGAACCCCAGACAGTCCACGTTTTTGCTTCCTCTCAGCTCCCAGCCTACCTGTACCATATATTTGCTGTTCCTGATTGGCTGGGAGGGAGCAAAAACGTGGACTGTCCAGGGTTCCCCGAGGACTGGGTTGGGAAACACTGAGTTAGACGTTCAAGTCTGATGCTAGGATCTCGCCGTATCAAACAGTTGGGGCATGGCAGAGCTGTGCACATCTGACTGCGTACTCGCACTTGGCCCAGTTGCCTTGTACTGTGCCTGTGCTCGATTGCCTCCACTCCCCCGCCGCTCTGTGCTTTCATCGTGCTTAACGACTCTGGCCCAACACGCTTACGTTATCACCATGCGACTTTTTTGTCTCAAATAAAGCTTAGGAAGGCAAGCGCTGTCACACACAGAATGGAGTTCATGATTGACGTCCTTATTTTGTGGCTTATTCGAGTCGTTTTGGGTGCGATGACACACGGGCCTCTTGTAGGTTTATCAAGTTTGTAATGCAGCGAATTTCACTTGATCGTGCTGCACATATACAGGTAATTCTGTATTTTGCCAATATCTCAGTCTTTGTGAGTTGCATCCAGTTGTTTCTGGATACTGTCGTCAGTCTACATTTCCGGCAAACACTGCACCTCTGCCATAGACCAAAGCGATCTCTTTGCAAATCTGTACCCAATCCGTTCCATCCAGGTGCAGTTCTTGTATAGTGTACATGTGCACATGTGTGTGCCAATCGCGTCATTGATGTCATGACTATGTTCCGTGCTTGGCCACAGTTAGCGATCACACTAGATGCGTACCGTGCCTGAGTCCAGCTAACTGTGTCGCGGCCCAGGCATGGAACAGAACTGGGCTGTGGGGGTCAGATGTGCTCGGGCATGGTACAGGTTGCATGGCGTGAGTAGACCCTTAGTCCCCTTGCCTCGTTTTCTCCCCCAGGTGGAGGATGCCGCTCTGCTCTCTCTTCTGCTGTGTCGTCCTCAACGTCCTCTTCCTGACGCTCAGCGAAGGTGAGGACGCTCTTCCCAAGGCGAGGATGGGACCAAACCCTATGCCCCATGGGCAGCTCAGGGCAGGAACATCAAGCAAATACCCCAAGTCTGTGGCAGATGAAGGGCAACTAGGCTCATTTATTTGTTTGCTGTGTAGATTATGGATGGATGGAAGGATGGATGGATGGATGGATGGGCAGATAGATAGATGTTGTTGTTCTTGTGTTTTGTGGCTTTGCTGATTTGCAGCTATTTCTCTCGTAATGCTTAGCGCCCCTTTAGCATGCCTGGCAGAGT
>JAODUD010000041.1:3783198-3794047 GCA_026784285.1 Stomatorhinus walkeri | reverse complement strand
CCCCCCCCCCCCCCCCCCCCGCATTGTGAGATTAGCAGGGAAGGACTGGAGGCAACAGCTTATGGTCAGGGGGCCAAGAGAGAAGGAAGGAGGTCAAAGGTCAGATCCTGATGCTGTCCCCCGTCGCCGCCGCAGGCTGAAGCAGCTGGACGACATCCTGACGCAGACATGCCTGTCGGCCGAGTCCGTGTACAAGGTGCTGTACTGGGAGAGCCACATCGCTTCGTCCATGTGAGTACCACCCCTGCGACTGCTGTGGGGGGGCGGCTCCGTTACCGGAATAGCCACCTTTCAGGCACCCGGGTGCCCAATCTGAATCGATTTCAAACTTTGACTGGTGGGAAACACAACGTCACCGCGGACATCGAAGTGTCACTCGGTAATTGCCGAGTGACTAGATAGTCACCCGAGTTTCTGCGCTGCTCGTCCTGCAGGTTCTACGGCAGCTTGCTGGTGCTGCTCTGCCTGCTCTACGCTGCCCCCATGGGCTGGACGCTGGTCGTCGTCAACAGCGCCCTCTTCCTGTGGAACAGGGACTTCCGGCGAGGTGAGTGATGTCTGTCGGACGGAGGTGTTCTGCACGCGGGTGGCTGCCGTGGATGCCGAGCTGGCACTCATGGGATGGAGGATTTTAGGGTAATTTTTCATCCATAATTGTATTTATATAAGTGATGTTTGCATTGGTGTGTACAGCTGAACTGGAGACCCCCAGGGGGTGTAAGGAATTTATCAATGTCTCCCTAGACATGCAGTACAAATCCCTGTTAATTAATTAAAGTCTCAGGTTGGACAGAAAGGAAAATGCCTTGGCATTTACAGGTGTGAATAATTTACTGATCGGGCCCCATCGCCAGCTAGCAGCGTAGATTTTACCTGAAAATGCCCGTGGAGTTAATTCTGTCCCAGTGGTGGCTTCAGTCTCCTTGATACTAGGATCGTTTCCAGCACTATATGATGAAACTTAGCTATTCACTTTGCCTGTTTGGCCACTAGGGGGATGTATAGAGTTTTTCTTTTTTTCCTGTCTGATTTTTTTTCTTCTCATTGTAAGATTTACGAGTCTGTTTTTTACGTATTTATTAGCCAGTCTGTGTGTCTGTAGTGTCTCGAAATGATTAATGAAAGCAATGCTTCTGAGTCAACATGTTGGGTCATTGAATATCAGTCATGTTGGCGTGGTAACCAGGCCCCCACCACCGACTCAGGCTTTCGCGGAGGTTTGCTGATGCGCTTCACAAGTCGAGGCTGAAGTCATTTCAAAACTACAACACAGCGATCATTACTGAGGGTCAAAGGGACTCGGCCAGGCGCCGCCTGACGCCCTGCAGCCGGGCTGGTGGTCTCTCTGTTGGGCCCCTGAGCACGGCCCTTAGATCCCGGTTGCTTCTTGAACTGACTGTGCAGGAGGCGCCCCGGCCCCTGATAAAATGACTCCGGTACCTGGCACGCGGTGGACAGCCCTGCGGGGTCCTTGCATTCCCATGTACTCATGGCTGCATTCCCTGTGCGTTTTGCCTCAGCAGATCGATGCAATCCCAGCATCCCCACTGCTTCTGGCTCCGGGGGCCGATTCGGGGTGCGGGGGGCGGCGAGTGGGATCTGAGCCATATCCTGTGGAGGTCAGCCCCCGCTCTAACTGTGGCTGTCCCCCCGCACCCCCACTGTTTCTCCCGAGCCATAAATATCCCTCCAGCAGAAGACCTGTCTTCTGTAACTCTGCCTTTTCCCCTTTAAAATAGATCACGCAGCACTTGTCCAGCTGATGTGTCCCGACAGCGCAGAGTAATTGAGGAGTTTTCTGGCTGGGAATTGGATGCCCTCTGAGCTCGTGACGTCAGCTGGTGCGATGAAGCAGTTAGAGGCATCTGTTTCCCCCCTACCCGCTTTAAGAGTAACTCCCCAAAGACAGAGACGATGCTGTTTTAGTGCTAAAATCTGCTGTACCTGCATTTCTTCTTACTTATTGTGCTATTGCAGGTGGCGTGAAGGAAATCATTATGGATTATTATATTCTCACGCTTGTGCACCTGAGTGGGCTCTGGCCGCCCTCATGACTATGAGGGATGAATCTGGCTATGTCAGACTGAGGGGGCGCTGTGTGGCTCAGCGGGGTAGGATTCTGTGCTTGTCGTCAGAAGGTTGCTGGTTTGAGTCCCGGAGCCTGCAGATTGATGCCGCTGTTGGGCCCCTGAATAAGACCCTTAACCCCCCAGGGGTGCTGCACACTGGCTGACCCTGCATTGTGACCCCCCCACGCTTGCTCTCACCTCTATACGTGTCTATGTGTCTCATGGAGAGTAGGGCAGAATTGTTATTCTATTCTAACTGGAACTGTCAGTCATCATTTAATGAAATCTGACCCCCCCGCCCCCCACCAGTCATCCTGGAAAAGAGGGACCTGCTGCAGCAGGGCTGCCTGAAGCCCGCCGAGGAGGCTGAGAACCCCGAGCCGGAGCAGCTGGGCTTTGGGGACCGCACCCCAACACCCATCAGCATGGAGGTGAGCGTCAGCACCAGCAGGGGGCGCCGTGGGGCTGATTCCTCACTGTCTAAATGTCTCTGCCTGTAACTTAATGCCAGGGGGTGTGTCACGTGCGCATGTCCTCTGCTAGCATCCTTACTGGTGTTGTTGTGGTTTTAAGATGGACGTCCCCTGTAGCCCCATGGAATCCTTACTGATCTCCATTTAGGTGGAATCTACCTATGGGCTGTGAGTCGTGTCACTTTCTGTTATAGATTAAGCAAGGAACCCCCTCCCCCCCACTTCAAGCGTTAGTGTGGTTCAGGCTTTGGTTCTGGGGTGGGGGGGGGGATTGCAACGCTGGGGGACCCCAGGAGGGGGTGCTGGCGTGACCAAAAGTCAGCGTCCGATGGGATGTCCAGACTGCCGCTCCGTTAGCTCGTTAGCATCCCCATCGGTCCCCCCTGAGCCAGCGAGTGCCCTGGGGCCGGCCTGCCGCTCCGTTAGCTTGTTAGCTCGTAAGCATCCCCATCGGTCCCCCCTGAGCCAGCGAGTGCCCTGGGGGCGGCCTGCCGCTCCGTTAGCTTGTTAGCTCGTTAGCATCCCCATCGGTCCCCCCTGAGCCAGCGAGTGCCCTGGGGGCGGCCTGCCGTCTCCTGCCTCGTGTTTTCTTTCACCTTTCAGCGGCATTTTTCACCGGCCCCGGAGCCTCCAGCATCCGTCAGCCCCCCCCCCCCATGAATCATTTCTGTTTAAATTGGCTCCCTCGGCCCCCTGATTTATGGTGTGAAACGGGAGATCTCCTCACTGGGATCGGAACCCCCCCCCACCGCACCTTCCGATCGGGCCCGGAACATTTCCCTGGCGCTGGCGGACATGGCCGATCACATGACCACCTTGGTTGGGCGAGTTTGCGGCACAGGTGCCCCCCCCCTGCAGGCTCACGTGCGCCATTTGGCAGGAAGAGTCGATTCGCTCAGAGCGGTTCAAGCTGGGGGACTGTGAAATATGAACTCATTAAAACGGCTGGTAAAACACATTAAAAAATCATGTAATACATTTTAAAGTGTTTTTTGGGAACTAATGTTCCGTTCAAGTTTCTGCGGGGGAGGAGAGGGAAACTCCCCTGTAACCATAGTAACCTATCTGGTAGGTGACTCTTGGACAGAGGTTAACCACCTGTGAATCTGCTTCTTTGGGGTGAGGGTACGTGAGAGGGAGACCCCTGGTGGCTGTGTGTGGAATTGCGCGCAGAGGGACCCAGCATGTGAGCTCCCACCTCTCTCCGCTCCTCAGGACTTCTCCCCGGGAAGCGTCGAGGAGGCTGAGGAGGCGGAGCCTGATGACGACTTCAAAGACGCCATAGAGGTAAAGTCCCCTCCCCCCATCCGACTTGAATTGTGAGTTTGTGGAACCACATCTTCCAGATGGAGAGCAGTCTCCCGTTTTCATGAAGAACCAAATTCCCAAGCCGTCTGCGGTTTGGTTTTAGCTGCAGAATCATATTTTGAGGGCCAATGGTGCTTAGCTGGGTGTGGCCGGCCCTCTTCCAGGGCTGGCATCTCCATGCCACATGGGTAGATTAAGGCCCAGAGATTTTCCCTCTTGCCTAAACCTTTCTGTCTTCACCATTTTGCTCACGAAGGAGTCACCGGCCTCCCTTGCGGTAAGTTGCATGTCGACCGCTGCTGTTCGATGCTCGATGGCACATTGGGTGTTGAGTTCCACGTGAGAGGAAGCGGACAGAGCGATATTAGGAAGGCCGTGTCATGGGACACGCGCATGCAGACGTAGCTGTTGTATTCACCCGCCTCTGGCCTCTCGCTTTAGTAATGGAAAAAGGTTCAGTCTGGTCTTATACCATAGCATTGTTCCCCAACCCAGTCCTCCTTTTTGCTTCCTTCCAGCTCCTGGATTTGCTGGGAGGGAGCAAAAATGTCTGGCAGGGAGTTGTGAGGGAGCAAAAATGTGGACTGACTGTGGGTCCCCGAGGACTGCATTAGGAAACACTTCAGATTTCATCGATTTAAATCATGCCAGATGTGAAAAGTCACTTTTATATTTAAAGCTTATCTAAGTATTTATCTTATAATGCTGTAATCCCAAGAGACATGCAGTTTAACTGGTGCATTTCAGTTAATTTTTAAGATTGGTGTTTTGCTGGATTATCGGAATAATAGCAGTTCCCTGTGACGATAATGGACGACCACATTAACCTCCTCCCTGTGTGATTTACTGAATCCTGAGTTAATTAAACATATCCGCTGTGTGGTCTGGATTGGCTATCTTGGTAACATTGTGGGGCATTGGTGACTCAGGATGTACAGTAATTCATCGTTTATGAACTGCCTGCCTTTGTTCCACTCTGCTGTCCAAGGAAGCCCCACCAGTGGCGTTGGTGGTAAGTGTCCTCTAGGGGACACAGTGTTTCTGTTTGGGTTGGGGGGGGGGGGTTGTCCTTAACGGCTGGGGCCATCCGCTGACCCACCCCGCGCCCCATGACAGGAGGACGACGACGTGCCTGCGGGGGCTCCGGAATACGACTCCACGTCGGACAACGGCCTCCTCAGCCGGAATGAGCCCATCCGCAGCAAGGTGTCCAAGCTGACAGAGAGGCTCCGCAAGCTCAACAGTGGCGCCAACAATGCTGGTAGGTGTGCTTAGTCTCTGGCCCCGCCCACAGGCCCCACCCACTGACACTGGCCCCACCCACTGACACTGGCCCCGCCCATAGGCCCCACCCACTGACACTGGCCCCGCCACATGTCCCACCCCCAGCTTATTCAGGCATGTTGGCATTGTCAGGCTGAATCCCGCAGAGACTAATGCCCTGTGCTGCCAGTGTTCGTATCCGCAGTCATACACTACGGTGAGATGGCTCGAATTGCTGTAGTCCGGACCCTTGCTGGAATGCCCTCCTTGGGCCGTTCCCGATTGGCGCCCAATCAAACCCTCCAGAGGTTCTTCCAAACCCGAAACCCCAGCCGCTCCCTTATTGGAAAGCCGTGAAAGACAAGGTCATGCGGGGAAATGGCGCGGCCCGTAGCCAGGGTTGGGTCACGCCTCAGACGACGCCCTGACGAGCAGGTCACGCCCTGCTGGTCACACAGACCACCGTGGAATCTCTTCGGTCCTCCATAATGAGGCCTTCCCCAACATCCATAAGACGCTGGTGGTCGACTTTAGGAAAATAGGAGGGTATCCTCTGCTCAAGGAGAGAAATATAAGTTTCATTCACTGATTCGAAATGTACTGGAAAGCGTGTGCAGACCGACACAGGGGCTGGTCTCTGGCTGGGTACTGCACTGAGTCACAGTGGCCAGTAGAGGTCAGTGTTGTAGTGTTGATATGGTCCAGCCTTACTGCTCGAACACCTGTGCCAATTTCCACCTCTCCCTTCTTTGTGTTTGGCACGTCTTCTGTCATACGTGCCAGCCATCCTCTGGGTGTTGGGGACCGTGCTGTCAGATTCTCCCAGCGGAGAGTAAGAACACCCCCCCACATGGATTGATTTCTTCTGAGTTTTTTTGCACACGCTATGTTTGATGTTGTGGCTCTGGCTGTGGTGAAACTCTTTCTCTACTTGTGATAAATAGAAACTCCATGTGACTCAGCTCAATTTGCAGACCCAATCTTAAGATGTATGTTCCAAACGGGACAAGGATACGGCGCACCCCAGTGACATCATCGCTAAGGGTGGCACTGTAGCCGACTTCAGATGGTGACGGGGACATTTGGGTTCCAGGGTGTGGCTCAGATGTTGAGATGTTTGTTTCGTTCCTGCATTTTGTTTAAACACGAGTAGGGTGTGGTGTTTTGGGGTAGCACCAACAGAGACCTGTAGGAGGCGCCATCATGGTGGCAGAAAGCAGTGGTGCAGTCTAACACATCTTCATGAAAACCGCAGTTCTGGGGTTTGCGGTTCCCATGGAAACATACTCTCACAGGCAGGCAAAGGTCACGGCAGCAGATTACAGGCAAAGCAAGTGGGGTTCAGCCAGCGCGTCTCCCCAGCATCAGATGAGCAGTAGGGTCTGGGCCAGATCAGCTCACTGGGAACCAGAGCGACCCGTCTTGCCTTTCCCTCCTGTACTCTTGGCTGTGTGGAGTTTAGTGACACCAGCCTGGAAGTCTGGAAGGGATTGGGTCGCAGTCTCTCACTCTGCATGGCCCAGCACCCAGTGATCGCTTAGCGAGTGTCTGCAGGGTTCTGGGGAGAGAGGGTGCAGTTCTACCAGCTCTGCCACTAGGGGACTCTCTTTTTTTTCAGGGCATAATGAAATTATTCAGGCATGAGGGGCCACTTTGTGGGGGAGCGACCTGAGAGTCATGTCTTCGCCAGCGAGTCACAGCATTGACCTTGGGAGTCAGGTGGGGCCTGAGGGCATGACGGACCACCCTTAAAATCCAGGAATCCCGGGAGCTCAGAGCCCCCCTGTGATCGATATCACAGACTGATTAAACCGCTGAGACGTCGGCCCACCCCAGGAGAGCGATTAGACCGCAGAGAGGCCCCCAAATAGCGGGCTGGGCACCGCAAAAACACCTGTGTTTATCTAAGGGAAGGCGGTTAAACTGTCACTGGGTCAGTGGTTACAGCTACCGGGTCATTAGTCACTCGGGGGGGGGGGGGGAGTAGGGAAGTGTCTTTCTCAACAGCAGATCCTTCAAAAGGACGTTTACCCACCAGTCAAGGGAGGGCTATAAAGTAATGAGGAAGTGTCTCTTTGTCTGTTATCAGCACCCCCACCCCCAAGCCGGGGGGAACAGCACCCCCTTGTGGCAGGAACAGGAGAGGCGGTCTCCAGGGGGTTGCAGCTGGCACTGCCAAGGAAGGCGTCTCCCAGTTAGGGGGACGGACAGGAGGCACCCTTACCCCCGAGCACTTCACACACAGGAGGCACCCTTACCCCCGAGCACTTCACACACAGGAAGCACCCTTACCCCCGAGCACTTCACACACAGGAAGCACCCTTACTCCCGAGCACTTCACACACAGGAAGCACCCTTACCTCCGAGCACTTCACACACAGGAAGCACCCTTACCCCCGAGCACTTCACACACAGGAAGCACCCTTACCCCCGAGCACTTCACACACAGGAATGTACTATGGATACATTTGGTCAAAATGCCTGAGAATTTGCTCAGAACACACTGAAAACATGCTTGGAACATGCTCAGAACAGGCTTAGCATGCACTGAGAACATGCTTGGAACACTCTCAGAATATGCTCAGAATGCACTGAGAACACACTTGGAACATGCTCAGAACATGCTCAGAATGCACTGAGAACACGCTTGGAACATGCTCAGAACATGCTCAGAATGTACTGAGAACACGCTTGGAGCTCTTGCTCAGAACACACTTGAAAACATGCCTTTCTGCTCTACGGTTTGTTGTCCGGTCGTGACAGCACAACACCTGGAGTCCAGCGATTTTTGTTCCTCTGCTGAGTGGTCCGTACTCCCCTTAACACGTTTAGTGACAAACCGTGATCTTTTGCAAAGCTGTGATTTCCAAATAGCGCCTTTCTCCTGCACATTCCATGGACATTGCCGTTAGGGCCCTTCCTGGAGGGCCAGCTTCCCGGCGTCTGCCACGCATTTTACCGTAAACATGGCCAGGGACTTAGACGTCATTTTCAATAAAAGCTTTCCGTACGGCGCTTTGCTTGGATCGCGGCCCCGGCGAATCATCTGCCTGTTTCAGCACTCGGGGCCCTTTGAGACGGCGATGATGATATGCACTCATTACACCTCCATCTGATCCAGCAGGTTCCCCTGCCAGGGTTATTTAAGCACCAGAGTATGAAAATCCGCTTCAGCATTAAGCAGAGATTGGCAGAGCACGCCCTCTTTGCGTGGAATACTGGAACAGTGTGGCCCTCACATCCCAAATCCTGCTCGCTTCCGAGTGTCTACTTAGGGGGAATCTCTCCCCAGCCTCGTTTACTCTATTGCTCGTTTGTGATCTCTAAATGAGGCGTCCAGCTGTTGGGTTCGAACCTTTCTCCAGACTTCTTGCCAGAATCACATTTTCTTTCCACTCAAGCACCTTTTCCCCACTAGTTGCCGTGTCGCAGCCAGTGATTTCATAGCTGCCAAGCTGTAATTCCCACTGTCCCCTGAGCCTTGAACAAACCAACATTTATCTACCACCGGGGAGGGCTGACTCTGGAACCATCGCGATTGTCAGTCATTCTACACACATTGTTTCAAATATTTAACTTTTTTCTTTTCGTTGCTGTGTACCCGTTTTATCCATCTGTAAACGACACGTCTTATCCTTATGGACAGACTCCGTGTCTCTGTCTTATCTGTCCACATGAAGCTTTGCCCTCTCAGATGTCAGCCAGCTTTCAGTTGATTAGAGGGCCCTCTGAAGGTCTCATTGTGACATTGTGTGTTTTGGTGGAGAAGCCCCCAGAAAGCAAAGTTCTTTTTAATGTGTTTTTATGGAATTCTTGAAATCTCCAGCAATGCCCACACATAAACACACACACACAATCCTAGGTACACACACCCAGGGTTAATAAGTGTGTGTGACACTCTCAGTGTGATAAAGTCCTCTCTGAGCTGCTCGTTCCATTATCTCACATTTTCCTCACTGGTTGGAACCAAAAAAATTTTTTAAAAGTCACACGTCCCCCCCCCCCCAACGGGGTCTGAGGCGGCCCACCAATGAGAGCTCTGAGCTGTCAGCAGAGTGACACGGGGATGATTCATTGTTACAGAAAAAGGTGGAAGGACAAAAAAAGTAATCCGACGTACTGGAGAGCAGTTTGGGCACCCTCTGTGCCGGGAGCGAGCGGCTACGTGTTTTATGTCTGCGCGTCTTCTGTGTGCAGCGATGCAGTGTCCGCATTTTAACAAGCGACCTATTAGCTGCAGAGGTGGATTGGCATCATCGTCCTTCTCTGTATGGCGTATTTGCGGGGGGTGTTGGTCCAGTGTGAGGTCTGGACAAGCATTAGGCCTTATCAGCCCTCGTCCTGAGAGTTAGCGTCTATTGTCCTCATCGTAACTGCCGAAGCAACCCAGAATCACGGCGGGAGACATTCCCGTCGTCGCAGTGGTCCTCTCACTCGAGTTCAGAGCGCAGGGCGGCCCCACCGAAGGACGCTTGGGCTGGTGCCGCTTTGACCGTCAGCCCTGGGGTTTGGGGGGGGAGACCGACGAGGGGGGGAGGGGGGGTTGTGGTCAGAGTGCTGTTGGCCCACTGTGGAAGCCCCTCCTAAACCCACTTTCTCTTGAATCCCCCACCCAGTTTGCTCTGTGAGTCACCGACCTGTATCCCGGGGAACGCCGTGCTGGATTTCAGAAACCTGTGGCTTGCTTTGGCAAGGGAGGGGGGTTGGTCTTGGAAAACCATTGGAATGGGGGCCACCCAGACGCCCACCCTGCAAGGGTGACGGCAAGTCAAGGCCCAGAATCTGCATCGCATTCGTGACTGCGACCTGCTGGTTACCAGAGCAGTTCCTCTGTTTCCGTCAGGAGACTGGCCCGCATTTGACCCCGCTGTTGCTCGACAGATTCCTGACAGGGGTTTGGTAATGTTCACCACACAAACCGGACGCCCCTCGTAAGGCTGGGATGTCACTACTGTTGCCTCTCTGCCGTCTGATACAGTGTTTCCCGACCTGGTCCTCGGGGATCTACAGATGGTCCATGTTTTTGCTCCATCCTTGCTCTCTGTTGGACAGCCCACATTTTTGCTTCCAGTATGCAGCTGGGAGGGAGCAAAAACGTGGACCGTCTGTAGGTTCCTGAGGACCAGTTCCTAACCTAAAAATGATGGCCGTCTTTCTCCTGCCCAGGTAACTGTTCCAGTTGCAACGCAGTTTTCTCTGTGCTGAAGAAGAGGGTGAGTCTTGCATCTCCTTCTCTGGCAGCCATATTTCTTTGTAGGCCCCATCGGGTGTCCGTCCATCTGCCTGTGGTCCTCTGCCATCGTCTCTCACTCTCTCTCTGTCCTTCTCCAGAGGAACTGCAGCAGCTGTGGAAACAGCTTCTGTTCTCGCTGTTGCTCCTTCAAAGTCCTAAAGTCCACTATGGGCGCAACAGGTGAGGCTGGCAGTATCCACTAGGGGGCTGTTTACTGTTAGTATAAACCAATTGTTTTTGCCAATCTGAGGAAGTGGGGGTTCAGTGTGTCCTCTAAGTCAGTGTTTCCCAACCCTGTTCTTGGGGAAGCCCGGACAGTCCACGTTTTTGCTTCCTCTCAGCTCCCAGCGCACCTGTACTAGGTATTCGGTGTTCCTGATTGGCTGGGAGCTGGGAGAGAGCAAAAACGTGGACTGTCCGGGGTTCCTCGAGGCCTGGGTTGGGAAACACTGCTCTAAGTGATCGCCCAGCTTCTATTTCCAACCCCCCACCCTGTCTCCCCC
>JAODUD010000041.1:3769354-3783098 GCA_026784285.1 Stomatorhinus walkeri | reverse complement strand
CCCCCCCCTCCACATCTTCAGCACCAGAAGCCCTGAAAGAGTCTGTGTTTGTCTGCGGCAGTTGTAACAGCACCCTCACCAAAGACTGAGTAACCGCTCTCCTACCACAACCCTGAACGTGGACGCTGCAGGATCCGCTTCTTTCTCTTTATCATTGTGACTTTTCTGCCCTACCCCCACCTCAGTCTGTCAAAGGGGGAGGGTCATTTACTGTAGTGCTGGCAACATGAACACTTATTTCCCTGTGAGGGGCTGTCCCCCCCCCGCCTTTATCCACATGAAATGTGACGGTTTGTCTGTCCTTGTATGCAGGAGCAAGTGTGTTTGCTTTCCTTCAATTTCTGTTTGGCTGAGTGTGGCTCTGACCCCACCCCCCCCCCCCCCCAACCATGTGACCCCAGCATTATCATGTGAGCGTCGGTGTCCACTGGCAGAACCATGGCTGGTGTTGGTGGATGGAATGAAGACATAATATGGACGTTTGACAGCAAAGGTGGTTTAGAAATATCTAGGTGGATGTGTGAGCCTGTTCCGGGAGTCCAGCTGGGCCACGCTCTCAGAGCAGTCGGTCGGGCTCTGACCAGCCGTTGGTGGTGGTGACAAGCTGCTGCCCTGATCACGATCCCCAGCGGAAGGGAACGGAGCTCTGTGTTCCGTACGCCTGGACCTTCCTGCTTGGATACGGGCAAAGGCACCGCGCCAGAATTCCAGGCTGGGTTATCACTGTCGCTGTGTGTTGCTACGGTTACGATGTTACGATGAGGTAACTCTGCCTGAGTTCACCCAGACCGGATCCCTGCGTGCAGAGTTTGCTGGTTAAGCTTTGCTAAGCGGGCCGGTTCTGAGCTGGTTCCGGGTCCTCTTGCCTTGTCTTACTGGCTGTGTCCTTTGGCCGATCTCCCCGCTGGCTGGCTGTTGGTGTCAGGTGGGGTTCTGTTGAATGGAGGCGAGATGAAGGTGGCCGTATATAGCTGTATATATCTACTGTGACTCTCGGCAGTCCGGGAAGGTTTGCCGACCTCATGGGACTCTGAACGGAACGTATTTCAGTCCCGTATTTCCAGATAATCAAAGCTTTGTACCCATCATCCGTCCCTCCAGACCCGAAAGGCCACTTGATTATGTTACGTGAGTCAGTTCCCATAAGGACACGAAGCCTTCTGTTACTAATTAAGACAAATAGCCAACATTGACCCTCATGTAGCTTTTGAACTGAGACTTGAGCAGGATTTTAATACGCTGCTTTGTTGAGTGATTACCGAATGGCATTCCAGATGTTCTTATTAAACTGTCTTTATTTCAGCAACAGAAAGCAATCAGTGTCTCATGTAGTTTTAGTTCCTGCTGTGTGGGGATCTTATCATGCAGACGTGCAAATTTTTATTACTGTACCTGTACTGTACCTGCATCGTACTGTACTGTACCTGCATTGTACTATACTGTACCTGCATCGTACTATACTGTACCTGCATCGTACTGTACTGTGCCCATTTTGTACTCATAGCATTATCCTGCGTGTGTAAATTCAGTTTTCTGTATATTTTGACGGGCAGATGACATGCCTGCTTCGTTTAAATTCCTGAAAATAAATGCTAATTGCAGTGTAAATAAAGTCATTCTTTGCATCTTTAATATGTATTATTATTTTTTGTTTTGTTAAATTAAATTTGAATTATAAAAAAGCTTAGTAAAAGTCATTCCCACAAAAGAAAACAATTTCTACTCATGCTGCAGTTCCCAAAACATCCTGACAGTATTTTGGGGGTGCCAGAGAGCCACATTGAAGCGGTCACTGCAGGCACAGGGCTGTGATCTTATCAGGGTTAATGACTGCTGACCTTAGAGTATCCTCAGCCTTTATTAACCTGTCCTTCATGCAAGATGCTCGCGTTGTCACAAAAGGGGCCCCCTCTGCTTGCCTTCCTGCCCCTCGGTGCATATCTCCCGTCTTCCTGAACATTCTGGAGCACTATAAATGAATAATAATTCTCTGCAGGCCCCAGAGAGCATCAGCCAGTCCTCCCTCAGACCATAAAGGTAGTGCCTATTCGTTCCCTAAGACTGCCTGAAATACTGTGAATACGATTTGAAAAATAACGATTCTGTCACCCTGGCATATATTACACACGTCCGTCAGTTTCATTCTCTTTCATTCTGTAATGTTTTCCACACCTGAGTGGTTTCTTCAGAGCCTGTAGCAGCAACTGCGTTCTTCGTCCGTCCGTCGACATGTCTGATCGTTGGTGGAACGTTCTTGGGTTCCTTCGAACGCCGAACTTCCCACGCGGACCAACAACGATAAATAACCAGGAAGGTCAACGCAAGCAACGGCGCCTGTTTCCATTGCACAGAGCTGGCAGATTTAAGTTCATTTCTTTGGTCCTCCCCTGTGATAAAAGTTGTAGAGGATGTTGGAGTAAAGGTGGTGCACACAGAGCATGGTCGTGATGCGTCTCGGCAGAAACCCCCATGAACCACAAATTTGCGACATCCGGAATTCACATCATTTCGGGGTGAAAGAGTCAAGGAGAGTGTGAGTCCCTACGGTGAGAGGGTAGCGAGATGTAGAGGGCTCGCCTCATGCTGAAGGTTCGACACGTGTCAAACCAGGGGGAGGTTCCTGTCATGGGGGCAATGGGGCATTTGCACACAGAGCTCAGACACCCAGGGAGAATGTCTGATTAGCCTGATGGCCCCCACATCCAACCCCACGAATGGCAGAAACACGCTGCTGTACAGTTTAACACCATACCCCCCCCCCCCCCAGCAGTGTAGAAGTCTCAGCCTGGGCAATTTCAGGGATTTTCTACCTTATTTATTTAGCTGAAACTTAATTTTCCTTTCTTTATTCCTTTCAAATTGCTTTCTCTTCCCTGGCCAAACATCTGTTGCCGGTTTATGGTCTGGATTGAGAGTACGTCAGAAAAACATAAACACACACTTACAGACTAACTTTCAGGGTGACTCCTTACAGCTAGCAAGCAATTACACAAGAATTTACAACTCACACTTTGTTGCTGTACTGCTTCAGCGTGCAAGAACTCCACATTCGCAGCTTTTTGTTCCTAGAAAATAGATATCCCACCTGTGGAATTTTCTAGAAAGGCTGTAATGCTCCGTTCTGAATAAGGCAAGAAGGCTGGAGATCAAAAAAAAAAGCCAAGAATTTTTTAAAAGAAAAAAAAAACAAAAATATGCTGAAGCGGATATTCACTAGCCCCTTACCCCCACCAGGTGACAGAATGATTTGGGAAGATTACCTGCGTGTCACGCTGTGGGAGGCCGCATGGAGATGCGCGTGACCCAGAGCCATTAAGGGAAAAGAATGAAACATGGCTGCAAAGAGTCAGCCAGAAGTCATCGATTTTACGCAATTTGCGGATTTTCACGGCAGGCGTCTGCCAGCATTCTGAGAGCGAGCAGTAGAGTCGACGGGCAAGGGGGACTGGGCCGCAACCAAGAGCTCCAGTGATTACAAAAATCCCTCCATGTTTACCCTGATACTTTAGGTGGTCTCTGGGTAGAGGACGTCCATATTCAATCACTGACTGGACGGACACCAGCACTCTCGTCTGCCTTTCCACTTTTGATAAATGGCCTCTCTCCACCGTGACCGGTGCCATAATATAGACGTTTATTTTGCGGATGCAAGTTAAGCTGTTCTCTTGAGATCTGCTGTGTATGAACACTGTCTTTAAAAAGACTGAATGATACATAAAATGACCAGCGATTTACCAACTCAGGATGTTTCTCTTTCAGAAGATGAGAATACTTACCCGTCATATTATGTGAGCCCAGTGAGGTTAAGTTCATTAAACTCCTATTTTCCGTCCCCAACTTGGCTCTGATTTGGTCCCTGATCTGGATGCACCATACAGCTGATTAGGTGGTAAAGCGTGTAAAGTGATCAAGAAATTCAGCAGTCATGGAAATGCTGCACATGATCGATTCACGTTTTTCCGTTCTGGGTCGGTAGAGGTGGACAAAAATGGCCGCCATCCATTCTGCTTCCCTGGGAGGATCTCCTGGGGTTCCCTGCCAAGACGCTTCGCCACATGAATCAGGAGCATGCTCAGTGTGCGCCACCTTTGCGCCTCCATCCTCTATAATTTAATCACAGAGGGGAACCAAAGAAATTCTTAAAATTTGCCAGTTCTGCGCATAGGAAGTGGGCGCTGTTAATTGCGTTGACCTTCTTGGGTATTTATCATCTCCAGAAGGTTCTATCTAGGAATTTTTTGTCTAACTGGCTCTTGAGTGACAGCAAGAAGCTTAAATGGAAGGTGCCAGTCGGCGACCCCCTCGCCTGAGTGCCACAATCTGCTTAGTGTCATTCAGGCTGATCCACCATCCACTCGGTCATAGTCCCCCCTCCACCCTTCTGTGCCAGCAGCCCCAGCCTCTGCGAGCCCCCAGTTTGAGAGTGGGCCTCCTGGAAGACTGAGACACCGCAGGAGGGTTTGGGGGTTCGGCCGACAGGCCTTCAAATTTTCTTTTTTTTTTTTTTTTTACATTCATTAAAACTCAATGAAGACAAGAGGACGAGGGGCACTTTGTGGGGGCTGGGTTTTGGGATTTAAGGGGAGGGAGGAACCTCAGTGACCCCAATCCCTACCGGCAAATTAGACTAATTTCCCCAATACGCCCTTTAAGATGTTTTGTGTTTTTGTGTTTCTGCTCCCCCCAACCCCCTGAGTCCTTCACATGGGAACCCAGACAGAGGGAGGCCAGGCTGAGAGAGTCCTGGGGGGGCAGTCACCATTCCCACCCAAACAATGACACAGAATATCTCCATTTTGTCGAGGCTTTTCTTTTGGCGGCAAATGAGATGCTTCACAGACCCTGAAGGGTGTACCCCCTCCCGACCCCACTGGGTGGCTCACAAAATACCCCACCAGCACCTCGGCATGGAACCTGGGTCCTTCATTAAACAGGAGAAAATTGGGTCAGGGTTGAAGATCAACACAATTAGTTGGTCCGAGATGTCAGAAAGCAGTGCCTCAATGCCTTTTGGAGGGTCATGGGTAAGGGGTCATGGGGTCATGGGTTATGACCCCAGCTGTCCAAATGGCAGAAGCTCCTCTGACAGGGTCAACGTTTATGTCTCAGCTAATTGACCTTGACCTATGGTGGGGACCCTGTCAACTGGTGAGCTGGGGAAATGGAGCTGGGTGAACCTCCTGACGGAGCTGGTCACCTGTCAGACAGCTGGTGACAGCAGGTTGTGGGATTAATACTTTAATGCACCATTTGGGTGCCACAGTTCTGTGCACTTCAGGTGGAGGGAAGTCATTCGATGAAAGAGTAGTAATAGCGCTTTAACGTTAGACTTTAATTGCTTGTTGTTTGGACCCTGGTGTGATTTCACGGGTAAATGCCAGATTCGTGAATTTGAGGATTCGTGGATTCGGTTACTGGCGAATTGGCCATGGTGTTAACTGGGAAACTGGGAATATGTTTTGCCAGCACGTAAGCTGAAGATACATAAATAATACGGAAGATGATTTGGATCACATAAAATCACGACATAAATATTGGTGTTATTTCATATTTGAAAAAGTGTATACTATATATAACTATATATAATTTTAATATTAAAAGTTAAATTTGGTAAAAAATAGACAAAAAAAGTCTTGGGGATCTTTGTCTCAGCTACTAGCCCCAGTTTTAATAATGGACCCAAACATTATTCCCAAATTTTCACATTGGCGGGGATCTTCTGCCCCTAAACCTCACCATTGTGAAGGGGTGACTGTATTAGCTTCTGGATTGCAGTCCGTAAATTATTCATGCCTCTTAGAGCCAGGTTGTGTTGTTTTTACCCAGATGTCATCTTTGATTGATCGTTTTAGCACTCAGAGTGAGACCTGCAGTGGCGTAGAGAAAATGCACAAACCTCCGTGTCTGAGAGCAGATGCACAGGGCTTCCTATGGGGGAGGTTGGATTGATAGGTCTTTTATAATCATGGGATACCAGCGGTCATTTAAAATGCCGAGTTTGGAAAGCAAGCCCCTGCGCCCCTGACTGTCCAGTCCACCCCTCCCCCTCTCTCCTATATTTTCCTAGTTCAGTGTTTCTCAACCCAGTCCTTGGGGACCCGGAGACAGTCCACAATTTTGGTGTGTTCTGTTGCTGGCAGGGATCAAAAAGCAGGGACTGGCTAGGAGTCTCCAAGGGTCAGGTAGTGGCCTTCATAGAGCTACGGCTTCATAGAGAGAAGTCTAGAAGATTCTACATTCACCATCAGCCTTGGTGAGACATTGAAGAATTTGTACTACAGTGCGGTAAAGATATTGGCTGCAACAGTCAGCAGTACGACGAATGACCTGCAGAAGCAGATCTGGTTCTTCAGACCCGTGGAGCTTTTCAGTCTCAGAATGGGAGGTCTTACGGGGGGAAGAGCTACGGATTTTCCCTTTGTACTGCATTTTAATGATGTATTAAAACCCTCTCAGGGACATGAGAGCTAACTGTGCCAGCTTGGAAAACATGGAACAAGTTAAATCCTGGCTAGGACAGGCATAGCTAAAGCGGAAAAGGCTTCTATGACGTCAGACGTGGGCAGATGTTTCAAAACTGACACTTGCTTCATCTCCCTTCCATGTGTCACCACTGATATCTTTCTCTGGCTAACCACAAAGGATTCTGTTTCACAGCCTTCTGAAAGCAAACTGGTATAAGCGGTCTGTAGGAAGCATTTACAAGGGCTGAGAAACATGGCGTGGCCTCTGATCAAACTTGGGAGACTAAACTGACCACAATGACTGTTAATGTGCTCATGGTAGACACCTGAACCATCCCTGGATTAGCCCAACCAAAGTGACACCTTTAAGCCATGGAGATTCTATCTCGGGTTAGTAGAAGCTGGACCAGGGAAGGATGTGGAAGATATAGAAAAATGTCTATGCTCATGTTTTTGTGATAAATACTCTAAAATCTGACGTGAGTGCATATCAGATACTTGCGGGTCGTACCGAATGCAGCCGAATGCAATTTGGTCTGATTGATGCCCCTGAGCTTTTGGGGGGACACCATTCAATTTGACCTTCACTTTATTATTGTAAATCAACTGCACCAAGAATCCAGGTGACCAGGCACTTCTAAGCTATAAAACCCAGGCTGATCCTGGCCGTTCGCCATCCAGCTCGGAAATCGGTGATTTTATCTGAAAACTATACATTAAACTACAACTGCAATTAAGAGATGATACTTCTCATGTCTGCGGCCACCCAGGAATACCATTTTGTCAGCCCACACTCTCCAAATTTGAGTGGAACCAGAGCTTTTGCTAATTGAGGTCTCAGTTAGCGGGAGGGGAGTCGTCCCTCCCCGAGAGAGGCAGATGATGACATACGTGCATTTATCTGAAAACCACACTGAACTGGGAAAAAAGGAAAAGGGGCCCAGAAGAAAAGTCTCGTTTCGTCCCACTTTTCCCGGACCGGTGCGTAACTTGGAAAGACGGCAGCAATTTCAAAGTGTATCTCGGGCAGAAATGAAACTGCCGACAAACCAGCTTTGGAGAAGCTCCAGATGAGGCCGCGGTTACGTCCAGGTGTTTATGATGTCACGAATTTGCCCTCGTGCGGGGATATCCTGAGAATGCATGAAGTTGCTTAGCCTACAATGAATAGCCTGCAATGCGACAGGTGAATTAAACTGAATAATTTCATACCCAATACCTGTGGACAATGAAAACACAGAAGGAAAGAGAAGTATAGAAATGCCAAACTTCACACCAATAGTGACTAATACTCTTACGCCCCAGACTAACGTTGATGCTGTTGTCCCACATGGCACAAGAGGAAGGACTAGCGACTCGTGCAAATGAGAGCACACTGGGAACAACGTTAAGCAGCAAATGTACGGGCGGCCACACAAGTGCAAGATGGGGGCAGGGATTCAGGTGCAGGCTTAGGGAGATTCAAAGGGCCTTTGAGTGACAGGGGCCTTAAAAAATTTGGAACATAATTGGACTGGTCTGGGCAGGAGGCCCAATATGATGTGCTTCCCGGAAGCCCAGGACCTGTAGCAGCGCCCCTAGGTGGGTACATATAGACCGTGGGGACCAACTCAGAGCTGAACCAGATGCTGCACCTGCACGAGGATGAGCTGAGGAGGAAGATTTTATCATGGGGCCCGGCGACGTGTGACAGAATAAGTAATGAGGAGAAACAAAGGGCCCTTTGCGGTTCTTACGGCAGAGCTAAGTGATAAGGAGACCGGGAGAAGGTCCTCCTTCGTTCCTACAGCATTCCCTACTGCTGCAGCCTGATTGGAGGCCCGAGGCTCGGGGGCCCCATAGTGGATCTAAAGGACCTTTTGAGTGCGCCATCTATGGCTCATCTTGTGGCGCCGCCAGCCCGGCCGCCGTCCATCCCGCACAAAGAGAGCCCCTGTTCTCCATCCCTCCTCGCCCGTTGTCACGGCCTCATTACCTGCCGTGCGCGACCTTTAAAGAGGTGCTGACGGCGGCCCAGCGGACCGGGGCCAGCGTCTGGACAGACCGCGACAGCCGGCGCTGTCGGCACCAGGGTCGGGGTGCTTTATTGAGGCCACTTTAATGGGCACCGCTGTAGATGCACCGCCCTCCCCCAGAAGTCATGGGACACCCGACTAATTGCCGGGAAATGGGGGGGCAGGTTTGTTGCTGTGGGATGCTGGACCCTTGACGTGGCCCTGCCAAACCCAGAGCCTTAACCCATTAAAATATCTCTGGAAAATGCTGGAATTAACATAAGATTAACACAGGACACTGCAAGACCAAAGACAACATGAAGAATGTGCTATTTCTTGAATCAAAGGAGCCATAGTTATGTTCCCCATGATCTTTTGTTGGACAGTGTACTATATATGGAAGATGCCTGTAAGCAGGCAGAACTATAGATCGTTGGTCAGTGTTTCCAGGGGACTATAAACCGTAGGACATATATGGACCCATGTGTAGCTTTAGCATGTAGCTTTAGCGGTGATGGTCTATGGCTCATCATTGACACATGGACCATCCACCTGTGTTACGCGGCAACTTAGTTCTAGACCTGTGAGCCATACTGACAGGAGGGGTGGTCCATTTGTGGACTCCGCACAGCCAGTGTGCGGGCAACTGCCAATACAGGCTCACTGTGTGGGGTGCAGAGCTGTTTTTGGCACTGAGCTGTCAATTAGGATTTTAAAAGGGTTCAGCTTGGAAAATTCATTAAATCAACATGCTTGTTTTATCTTAAGATAGTTCGTTAGACGCCATATGCAAGAAGGTTAGAGAACGGGGAAAAGTGTCAGAACTGGATATTGATTACAAACAAAAAGATGTTAAATCATTATGCAGGCTAGCTGTCCTTCTGTATAAAAATCTCATGTATATTTTATTATTTTTTTACAATTGTAAAAGGTTGGTAAAAGATTCTTAGTACAAGTTTTCTGATTTTTAAAACAATTACAAAGGTGGGAATTAGCATTTTGTTACAGTAACCGTCGCTAATCTAGTCAATTTCCCTTTTGATTTCACAGACAGCAAATGGTAGTTAAAAAACAAACACAACAGAAGCTCAAATGATAATGGCTGTGTACAAAAGAACATAATCTCAGTAAGCACTGGATGGCCACTGTGCGTATCTTCTGGTCCAAGGCCTAAAGTGGCTTGCAGTTCCTTCGCTGGCCAGCAGAAGGTGCAGCACTAAACGTCAGTCATTGCTTATTTCTCTTTGTCATTAGAAACAATCTTCCCAGATGCAACCTCTCTTGACCCCTCTGTCACCGTTTTAATAGCCTTTGCCCAACCCATACTTTACAGGTCTGTCCCCACGGCAACACGTCCTAAAGCCTCATTTTGCTGTAAGGTCACACGTATTGAGTAAACCGGTGTTTCTCAGTCCAGTCCTCGAGGTACCCCAGACGGTCCACATTTTTGCTCCCTCCCTGTTCCCACACCTAAACCGAACAATCAATAACACAGAATGCCTGGTAGAGGCGTGTTGGAAGTTCAGAAGGAACAAAAATGTGGACTGTCTGGCGGTCCCCGAGGACTGGACTGAGACACAAGAGTAAACAACGATATGTTAGTTTAATGATTATGCGAGATTGCCTACTTTTATGTTTATATGAGAGAGAGAGTTCCGGGCTGTGGGATGGGCACACTGGACTCATAGTGATGGTGTGAATTCCTCCTCCATTAGGAGCACCGTCCGAGTGTCTGAAATGAAAGATGCTGGGTGTCTCGGCGGTAAGAAGGGGAGCGGGATTCATGTGTGTGTGCGTGTCTGTGCCTGTGTGTCCTGTAGGGGGGCGTGTCACTGGAAGACGCTGTGGTAGGTGGGGCACTGGTGTGACTTCATGTGCTTGACGGCGAAGCGCAGCTCACGGCTGCGCTTGTCCCACTTGTGGATGGCGGTGAGCAGCAGCTGCTGGTCGGCGCGGCGACCCATGATGAGGAAGCTGCCCGCCAGGCTGTCCAGCTGCGCACACGGGCAGTCGGCGCCGTTCTTCAGGTGCAGAACCAGCCGCTTCAGGTCCCGCTTGCGCAGGGCCCCCATCTTCAGCACCTTCTTCTTCTTCTGTGCTGCCACCAGCTTCCGGTCACTCTTCTCTCGCTTCACCTCCTTTATCTTCATCTTCAGAGCTTAATGGGGAGGGGGGGGCAGGGACATTGCATTAGTTCATCAGTCAACCACCCACCCCCCTCATTTTAGATTTCATTCCCCTACTACAGTAATTACAAAGCTGATATTTTAACGGTTCAGCTGTGGTCGTCAAACTTGAAAGGTCCAACAGAAAGCCATTGAGATCTATGTCAATATACAATTCAGAAATCTGCGCTTTAAATTCTAATGTTGCCCTCAGCCTTCATGATTCATTCTACCAACCTTGCTGAAGGGTACAACGGCAGGTTCGCGTCATGTGGCGCCACTGGCCCCCGTGCTGTGTGTGCATCAGTAAGTCCTTTTTTAGACCCATCTAGAAGTCCTTCCTGTTCCCTCACCAGCTGGGCCTCATGGAAACAGAGTGTGGGGGGTGGGGCTTCTCCCAGTCCCGACTGAGCAGTTTATGTCTCTCGAGAGGTGAGTCAGTTACCCCACACAGCACTAACTCTGGAATATTCCGGAAAAGCGGATATCGCTTCAGCAGGCCCGCCAAACATCAGGCAAGAAGAACGCAAACAGAACGAGAGGAAAGTCAAGGGAGACCCCAACAGAAGCTCCTGCCCATATCTGCAACAAAGGGGCCACGATGTCGCGATCGAGCCAATGTGTGTTAGATGCCAAATCTGTAGACTGACTCCCCGCTGCCTCCTGGGACAAATCCTGTCCGCACCAACCCAGCAGTCAACATGTCTGTGCATTGACAGCTTCAGGCTTTCAGGCCAACAGAACAATGGGGGGTTAAGGAGGGAGTATCATGCTGTTTGTCTTGGTATATCTCAGGCTCGCCCCCCCCCCCCCCACACACACACACACACACACACACACTCTACAAGAAATAACAAAGTTGACCATCGTATATAATTCTGAATCTATGGACGGCTGTCCATTATCGGACAAATGCCGCCTTGCCTCTCCTTGCTTCCACGTGCTTTCTGCGCAACTTCAGCTCAAATGGTGTCACGTGATGCCATTACAAAAGCCAGCAGCCTGTGTCTGGTGACTGTCCAAGTCACCCAACTGCCACTGCTTTCAAGATCTCGACAGCGAGGCCATGAAGAGAGTGAGGGAGGGAGAGAGAATGGGAGAGAAAGGGAAAGGAACTACTAGATGGGCTTTTTGTTGAACCAAGCACTTAACCTTGTTAACAAAGCTCCTGTGTGCCCCCTTATGTCAGACCAACTTATCCTGTCACTTTAGGCAAACTTGGCTACGTGGGGTAAGAAACTGGCTGTACAGGCTGACAGTTAAATACCAGTTGGCAAACCTGAACTGTGAACAGTACACAGAGTTAATAACACCTGAAAAAAAACACAAAAGCTAATAACACCCGAAGCTAACAATCCCAATGCTAATGACACCCACAGATAGCAACACCCAAAGCTAAAACCCAAAGCTAACACCCAAAGCTAACACCCAAAGCTAAAACCCAAAGCTAAAACCCAAAGCTAACACCCAAAGCTAAAACCCAAAGTTAACACCCAAAGCTAACACCCAAAGCTAACAACACCCTGTTTTTGAGGGCCACCCGAGAACTGGAGATCACGACTGGTGATGCTGGCCCGCATTCCCTGTCTGCAATCCAAGTCAATCCAAATTCTGTTTGGCACATTCCTGACTCTGTAACCCACACTGTGCTGGAGTCTGGAGAACCATTTCGTTTGGGAAATACCCTTCCCCGTGGCGGAGGATACCTTTCAAAAGCATCCGTTCAAGCTAAGGTGAAAAGTCCCTAAAATCCCCCTGGATTCTCAGGTGGAGGAACAGCAGCTACACTGCTAAAGGAAGAGCAGAATACTAATTAGACTCTTGGGAGACAACGAGCTAATTGCAAATCCAGAGTTTGGTCGGTATGGCAACAAAGGTGCTTATAATTTTGTTCCAGTTGAGCGTCCTTTCACGTCGCTGCAGGCCGTCTGTGTGCCATACCGGTTTTATCCAAATGCTTAGTCATTTCCTCCACGGTGACCTACAACCTCAAGGAAACCAGCCTACCTGTGCCATGTCTGACGTACCGAAGAGTACAGCGTTCACGCCTCAGAAGGTCCCTCTCTCAAATACACCTCGTTAATTGCCAGTCCTGCCACTCCACCACTGTCCCTAATGTGTTCAATCCCATGTCGAGTCTATGACAGCACTGATCTGATGTCGGTGAAGCATTTCGGGAATTAATATAAAGGTGCAAAACAATATAAAAATACACACAGACATATATATTCTGAGCTGAATGCGTCACATTTGGAAACTGGTGACTTGTTAATGTTTCCTACCACACTGTGCTTATTCCCCTCCTGCTAGCAAATCTGCGTCTACTTGCTGCTGGGTCATGTGCTGAAAGGCTGCGGTTTAGCGTCGAATCCCTGTCCTGAGCATTAATGCGCCGCAGGTCAGGCAAACTGCACAACAACTTTAAGCCCATGATACTTAAAATTATGACTTCAAACTCCATCCTTATATCAATACAGGCCAAATAAAGTACGAGTTTTAAGAAAACACGGGCATGCCCCAGTGTTAGCCTTGATGGTCTGTTGACTGTTGTGAGCCTCGTGAATCATGATTAATTCTGATTCTTGCACTGTCACACAGGTACGACCCCTGTGGGCTGATCTGGCCTTGAAACATCTAACCATTTTAGGGTTACTTATTACGACACAGCAACGGCAGCTAACTGGAACAAATCTCTAAATCTCGTCTTATTATTTTTCATTCGCCAAGTAAAACAACTGATGCGCTGTTTCTATTTGTGTGCTCTGGTCCTGGTGGAGGGCAAATCCCGCAGATTGGGTAACATCGCATATCTTTGTGTTGCACTCAACAAAGTACATTTTTTTCTTTTTCGGAATCGTATGGTGGAAACTTTCGCTCGCATCCAATGCATGCTTCAAACATACAGCACTGCAACTCCATTCTTTCTTTTTCCTGCAATTACATCCCCAGATCGTGATAAAGTTCACGACCCCCACCACACACCCCTTCTCCAAGTCGAGTAATTTGTCATAAAATAATGACACAAAAGGCCCGGGAAGGTGGAAATTCAAACGCCACATGTGCATCTGGATTTGGGTTCTGTTTGGGGGCCTTTG
Source organism: Stomatorhinus walkeri (assembly GCA_026784285.1). Taxonomy (NCBI): domain Eukaryota; kingdom Metazoa; phylum Chordata; class Actinopteri; order Osteoglossiformes; family Mormyridae; genus Stomatorhinus; species Stomatorhinus walkeri. The sequence continues at coordinate 3,769,380 of JAODUD010000041.1, read as the reverse complement.
GGTGGGGGGGGGGGGGTTAATTAAAA
>JAODUD010000041.1:3720021-3737850 GCA_026784285.1 Stomatorhinus walkeri | reverse complement strand
ACCCGCCTTGTGACCTCAAACCCCAACCCGCCTTGTGGATAAACCCCAACCCACCTTGTGACCTCAAACCCCAACCCACCTTGTGACCTCAAACCCCAACCCGCCTTGTGACCTCAAACCCCAACCCGCCTTGTGACCTCAAACCCCAACCCACCTTGTGACCTCAAACCCCAACCCGCCTTGTGACCTTCCACTTCTAACTGGCTGTCCTGGACAGGATCATGATGTGGCCTGGAATCCATCCGGCCTGGTGCACCCAGGACACAATGGCAGTCTACAGTGGGTCACACATCAGTACTGGTCAACCCATCAGGGGACAGGTGAGGGGGTGCAAACTTAGCATGGCTGTTTCACTTCGTCACCGCCAGGGGGCGCCATCGGAGACACTTGGTCAGGATTGGCTTTGAGCTGTACTGGCACACTCACATACACACACCTTGGGTAATTAAGAGTCAACAATTACCCTGTTTAACACAGTAAGACGCTTGCTCTTTACAGGGAGACCATGCAAATTACAGAGAGCAGAGGTAAGATACAAACCCCCAATCCTGGAAGACTGAGGCCAATGTGTGTTGGAATAAATCCCTCAAATCTCCAAATGAATGCCTCTCACTTATGCTGTTAACAGACATTTCAAGGCAAATTTATCTGTCTGCATGAAGGGATTCCACAATTTTCCCCCTATTTGTGAAACCTGGGATTAAAATGTCATTTCCCATGCCTACAATGAACAGATTGTCTCTGGCAGACTCGCCAAGACAAAAGAAAATACACAATATATTGCTACAAGTTTATCTTTGCGTCTGAATAGCTTCCACCCTCTTAAAATTACACTGTGGGTTAATCTAGTAATTAATTCTTTATTTTTTATATACATTCTCCTTTCTCAGCTAAAACGCTTCCCACCTGGCCGTGTCCCGGTCCTGGGACCCTGCGGAGCGTCACATTTGGATACTGCCGGTATATCCCGGCGCCTCGGTCTGTTACGGTCCCAGGTCTGGCGTGAGATGGAAGTCTGGCGTGAGATATCCTGTCTCCGGCGGCGGGGTTTTTAACGCGCCGATCGTGGGCACAGACCTCTCCGGCAGAAACAGCCACCGCGGCATCCTACTACGACTTGATTGCATAAATTATAGAATATATGAAATCTTTTAACTGTTAGACTGAATCCACGGCCTAACACGATGATTTATTGTATGTTTAGCCACTTTGATAAAATCCAATACTATTTATAACGCACGAGCGGAGCACCATGAATGTAGTAGGAAGAAATAATAAAAATAGTCATGTGAAAATAGAATATTTCAGTGCACGCGAATTAGTTTTTCCAATAAGTCCCTAACAAATGACGTTGAGTCATCGTTCTTATAAGGAGGATTAGTAATTAAAGTAAGTGTTTATTTTAAGATTCCTCTGGCACAACTTCCCCGGTATCTCGGGAAGTCGGCAGAAAGCTGATTCCTCGCCAGGGAGCTCAGCATCAATGCATCGTCACAGACAGGCGGATCCGGTGTGATATCCCTCGGACGTGATGGCCAAGCCCACGGCAGCTGCATCCACCCTCCACCTCCACCCTCTGCAGCTCGTCCCTCCCACCCCTTCGCCAGGCTCTGCTGCGCTGTCCCACTAAAGGCGATTTCAGCACCGGGACAGATCCCGCACTGTCGGATGGCAACATGGCGACAGAGGTAAGCATCAGCGGATCGCTTCATGAACGCGGCATACCTCGGCTGCTATCTCCTTTATTTATTTCAGGAAACGCACCGCACAGGGATCGCTCATAGACATGATTTGCCCGGCACGCTTCTCCTTTGTCGAGAATTACGCCGGATCATTCGAGTCCGGATGAATAGAAAATGTAACCACAAGAAGTAAAGGTAAAGGGCACAGGTTTTATTAAAACAATCGGAGAGAGAGGAGATCCCTGGTGCTATTTTTGTCGATTGACAATGGGGACGAAGGTCGTTCTTACAAACGCTACAAGTGCACGCTGGACATTCAGAACCTGATAAAATATTTTTTAAGAAACTGTGGTACGAACATGAAACGAAATCAGTCCCAAATTATATCATTCAGTTCACGAAAAGGATGGGGAGAGTCATGCAAATTAGTTAATTGAGAAGCAAAACGCAGTCCTCGCTGACGTTTTAAACTACACAAGATCACGGCATTATGAATTTAGAAAACTAAATCCGTGTAAGTATGCATAAGCCTTTGTGACTGCGGCATTTGCGTTTGGGGGGTTTAAGGCTGCTGCATGCTTCCTGTTTACCGTGCGCTGCTGTTGCATGCAGGGCGCGATGCGTGGCGCGCGGGTACCCTGCTGGGGCGCTGGGCCGGATATGGCTCCGCTCCGGGAGTGTTAATCTTGGTGGGTGGCTGCCTGGCTGGGGGTGTCACACCTGTCTGCCGGATCTAGCGGGGTGATCGGCGTGCGGGTTTTGGAACTGGGTCCGGGGGCGACGCGTGCGTTCCGTCAGCACCGTGGACAGTTGCTTCATACATATGCAAGTGTTTCATTTGTGCATACACACTGTTAGTCCACAGCTGGGACAGAGTAGCCTGTGCATTTGTACAAAAAAAACAGCAAATAAATAAAATCCATAACTTATGTATATGTTGTAATGAACAGCGCCAGAGAGTGAACGGCAAGGTCTTGTGTTAATATTCTTATGATTTATTGATGGTAATGGATTCCTGTCTATCTGAAGTTAATAAATCTTCGCTTTAGAGTGCGCTTTGGCGTTGCCTGAAAGCACTGGAGGTTTCAGTTAGCCGAAGCGCTTTAATGGGAATTGATGGAAGGGCACCGCCGGATCCTCGTGTTAACGTGCTCTCTGCTGTTTGAGCTGTTCGCCGCATCATTTTTAACATTTTATTTTAAGTCAGATCGCCAGCTTCAAAGCTTTTTCCAAGCTCATGTTATGCTTCACTTATGACTGCCTCATTTTGCTAAAATATAGAGCTGTAGTAGGCCTATATTTAAATTGTTTATTCTCACTTCCCGCATTTAAAAGTAAAAATATCCCCGGTCTTTCGCGAAGTTAAGGGCATTATAGAAACCATTACATCAGTACCACTGAAGGCTATGCACAAGGATTTTACAAGGTGAAACATTTTTATTTTGTATTTTGGAGTAATTTAGACAGATGTGAATCCTAAACTTTAGAAATCTTCCCACACAGAAGACTTATTGTTCTCGTCATTAGACGAGTGATCTGGGGGATTTTACCATTCTAGAGGGGACCTTTGGTTCACTTCGGCATGCCAGGTACAAACGGACAGAACACCGTGTTGAGGATTATTCCGCTGCAGAGATCTCGATCCCGAATCGCTGTGAATGACGTCCACGTCCTCCGGAAGATCCGCCGCACGTCCGGCTCCGTCTCCAAAGCAACCGCGTGTGGTTCCGACCCGCTGCTTGCTCAGCGTTGGTAGGACCGTGTCCCCCGCATAGCTATAAAAATAGTACGCGGGAGAGGGCGTCTGTAAGCATGCGCTCCTCACCACAGACACAGGTCTCCTTATGTTTGTCCTTTCGATCCCCACACGTGTCACTGTTACGGTCAAACGAAGGAACCATATAGCTTAGGTGTGTGGCAGTCTGATTGATTTATTGATCTTCTGATAGCGGTGATGTAGTTTCAGTTCCAGTGTAAATGTCATCAATGATCAGGTGACTTTGCAGCTGTGACGCTGAGGGCAACCTGCGGCAGGACCCGAACTTTGACTTCCTGTACTGAGACGGCTTTCCACCAAGTGGAGGCTAGTTCGCAACCCCTTTAGAGTCCTGACCTCCGGCGAGATGAAAGTTAGCTTAAAGTGAAACATCCAGTGGTCGTATCCTTCCATCTGTATTCCTGCCAGAAGATGTCATGGTCATCGTTAGGTCCCATCATATAGCCCTGTGTATTTTAGCTACGATGCCAACCTTCCTTCAGAAAAGCCCCAGGTAAACTTGACTTAGCCCCCGACCTTTTAAATACTTAGAAATCCCCCTGGAAGATGCTAATGTGGCGAATAGCTTATCCTGATTTTTATTGCCTTAGGCGGTGTGAACCTTCTGGGTAATGGTAGCGGTGCGAGAGTGTCCCTGAAAAGGGACACAGACACCCAGGTCACTTGTGGCTCATGATCAGGCGGCTCAGCTTCCCCCGGTGCCCACCCCTTTTCAGTGTCGACCAATCGGCCGTCAGATTAGCTAACCCCTATATTCAGCTCCACGGCAACAGTTGTACCACACATTTGCGTGTATCCATTTTTCACAGGCGTGCCACTGTTCTCCTGTGATGCTTGTGTAACAGGTATGGCCCGGCCATTGAGACGCGTTGTGTAGATTCCTAAAGCCGGGGATGCTGGGAGAAACAGCCATGTGGGGTTTCCCTCTCCTGCATAGTGCCAAGAATTCTGGATCCAAACACTATCGATTATTAATCATGTGCTTGATGTCAACACTTCCGAGTGGTATTTCACATGCTGTCCCCGAAGAAGCAGCTATCAGTCACTTCAGGAGCCCTGTCCGAGTCCCGGTCCTTCCACAGCATGAGAACACGTCCTTGGGGGGCACTGGGAAATTAGCGGACACTGGGCTCAGACGGCGCTAGCATCCTTGGGATGGAGCACTGAAATTCGAGGACATAGGGCGCTTTGACGGCAGTGGTGGCATTTCCCTGGGGTCGGGGGGGGGGGGCGGGGTATCGAATGCTTGATGCTGTCGTGTAGAACAGCTTGTGAAGGGCACAATGCCCACCGCGGAGCTTGGTTGCATGCCAAGTCTCACAGGCTTGTTGTGACGGTCTCCAGAGATGAGTGCATTTCAGGGGAAAGACTGGGGCATTTCAGAGGTGAGACTGGGACATTTCAGAGAAGATTGTAGGGCATTTCAGAAGTGAGACTGGGACATTTCAGGGAAGATTGTAGGGCATTTCAGAGGTGAGACTGGGATATTTCAGGGAAGATTGTAGGGCATTTCAGAGTTAAGACTGGGACATTTCAGGGAAGAGGCTTGGGCATTTCAGAGGTGAGACTGGGACATTTCAGGGAAGAGGCTTGGGCATTTCAGAGGTGAGACTGGGACATTTCAGGGAAGATTGTAGGGCATTTCAGAGGTGAGACTGGGACATTTCAGGGAAGAGGCTTGAGCATTTCAGAGGTGAGACTGGGACATTTCAGGGAAGAGGCTTGGGCATTTCAGGGGTGAGACTGAGGTGGCTGGGGACTGAACAGCTGATTGCACTGGGCATGTTTCACAGTTTTGGCTCGGTAACAACTGATGAGCCGAGAGATATATTATGACGTCATGCTTTGTGCTGCTGTCGTCGACCTCAGACAGTCGACGCCGGTATTAAAGTGCAGGATTAATGGTCAGAAGCTGGTGCACATCATTACATTTGTGCCCTCGCCTCTGTTTAAAGTACAAAAAGTCACTGAACACGTCTCTGTGGGGGACGACAGTGTCCCCTGCACACGTAATCGTCCTTACTAATAAAAGGATACAATTACAGCCATTGTGATAGCAAAGCATCAGTAACGAAGAAAACAGGGCTGTAATGGAAGAGAAGCCTTACGGTCTCAGGATAACAGCACCCTACTTTTGCCGGAGGGCAATTAACACAAGAGAAATGACAGCTTTGCATAAACGAGAACACCTACCAAGTTTACATCATTTGCTGAGGTGATTTTATTTGGTTCTTTAGACATGGTACATGCCAAAACTTTTCGCAGTTTGGTTGTTGGTGGACAGATGACACACCCCTTTGCCCCTTTGGTAACTTATGGCCGGGGATTTGCTTCAATCCCATGAACGCGTATCTGTTAGTGATCGCATCTAACAAAGTGTGACTTCACAGCACTTAGCTGTCAGACACCACGTCAGTTTTTCGCTACAGCACAACAAACGTCACGGCTTTAGTAGCTCAGAAGCGGGCAATCGGCAGATAGAAAGATGTCAGGTGACAGTTTTTGCCTGAAATGTGAGTGGAAGTATGGTCATTTTCAGGGATAATATTTCGGGGGGAATTTTTTTGGGCCTGCTGGGGGTAGTTTTTTTGAAGGACAATGATAGTAATTGTTTAAACGTGAGGGACCCTGGAGTCAAAATGAACCCAGCCATCTGGACTCTGCCCAGCAAGTCTATCCATAGCACCTGCACTCCCAACGGAGTCGCTAGAGAGGTCACATTTCGGCAGGGCAGAGTTCAACCTGAATACACTGGAAAACAGAGAGTGAAACTGATGAACACAGAGTGTTCATTTGGTGTTTAAAGATGCAGATTCATCCTGAAGGTTGCTGGTTCTAGTGCCCCTGTAAAAGCCACCTTTAATGAGGGGCTCCGTATCGCTCTAGTGGTATAAGTGGGGGAAATTGGACATCGGTTTGAAGGAAAACGTGAGCTAACACACACTCCCAGTCTCACACCTGAGGGAACGTGACGCCCCAGACTTACGCTAACCTGCTAACTGAATCGTGGAAGCATCGGGGACTCCAAAAAATCCATGTTCCTGAGAACGTTGGCAGCTGCTGGCTGTGTCGCTCATTTGCCCTAAAACAGTGATAAAAAACACCTTTAGTTAGTTTTAGAAATCCACTCTTTAACCGCAAAAGTCTATGGAGCGTGTGAAACACGAGTCTCACAGGGAAAGTGAGAATGGCACAGTGAGGCCCAGTGGGCACAACTGGAAAGGCACGAGGCCAGGGAAGGTTTTACTAACGAGCAGACGCACACACACATGCAGACGCACACACACATGCAGACACACACAATCACGCAGACGCACACACACATGCAGACGCACACACACATGCAGACGCACACAATCACGCAGACGCACACACACATGCAGACACACACACACATGCAGACGCACACAATCACGCAGACACACACACACATGCAGACGCACACACACATGCAGACACACACACACATGCAGACGCACACAATCACGCAGACACACACACACATGCAGACGCACACAATCATGCTCGCAGCAGAATGCGGCCCATATTCGCCAGAACCCACTGGGGTGGGTGTGTCAGGTGAGCCCTCAAATGGCACTCTGTCCAAACCGTGTTTGGGTGGTGAAACTTCCCTGGAAAACCCAGAGCAGCAATTGACCGGGAAATGCCATCCGCGGTAGGGTCTGACAGTTCAACCCCACTCTGCCTGGCAAGACCCAATTCTCTGGTCCAGATATGCCAGATGAAATCAAATACAGTGCGCTTGAGGAGAGGTAAGGATTGCAGCTGGAAAATGTTTCCTTTGATGTTTATAAATCTGGTCAGGTGACTGGGTACAAGGGATCACATGACCTTTCTAGAACACATTAATTATTAAACACAATTAATGTGGCCATTTTCATAGAGGATGGTCAACTCTTTGCAGAAAGTCATGCAAAAAGTGACAGATCCTTTCAGTAAAACACCCAGAATAATTTGCCCAGGTCAAATGTAGTGGAACTAATAGTTTTTTTAATAATACCCTGCATTGATGCTGAATTTAAACATATTTGTTTTAGAGACCTGTTGGTGGCCTCATGTCTGTGGGGTGTCCCTACCCGCCGGTCCTAGTTTTTGCTCGCTCCCAGCTCCCGGCAAAAACGTGGACTATCTGTGGGTCCTGAGTACTGGACAGTGAAGCACCGTGTAAGAGTATTGTGACTTCAGCAGGCCCAATTCCTGCATTCCTATTTGGGCTCACGGGTCATTCGTTTGACGTTGGCTCATGGAAATCAGCTGGTCTCTGGGAAGGAAAGACCCCTTGTGCACATCAGAGCTTGAAGACGCAGGGAGGGCTTAGAGTGAACATACAGGTGACTTACAGTGGACTTACAGGGGACTTACTGTGGACATACAGAGGAATTACAGTGGACATATAGGGGACTTACAGTGGACATACAGAGGAATTACAGTGGACATATAGGGGACTTACAGTGGACATACAGAGGAATTACAGTGGACATGTGGGGGACTTACAGTGGACATACAGAGGAATTACAGCGGACATATAGGGGACTTACAGTGAATATAGAGGGGAACATTACAGCCTGATTATGATCATTCTCTGATCAGTAATGTATTTGCAGACCTTCCTTTGTGTTCCTGAACTTCAGAGAAGGTCATTCAGAGACTGACGTCTCTCCAACTCCTGGGCATCTGTGACATCTGTTTTTTATTTGAACAATACTAAAAGGGTAGTTTCACGTTTTCAAACGAGTCCCTAATTAGCATTAATTATATTATTATATATTAATTATAACACTCAGATGTCATGGACACAGGTTCCAGGCATTGAATATGCCTCAGATTAGGCACACACGTGCAGACGTATTGAAATGCGAGGCTTGCAGCTCTGGCAGACTCTATGATTGCAAATCCCTGAGTCTGGTCCATATTCCCTGTTTAATAAAACCAGGAATGCACTCCCTCAGTTTTCCGCCTGTTTTTGTCCTTGGAAAACTGTCATGAGCACTTTGAGTTGATTATGAAGCAGTAGCAGTAAAGCAGTAGGTGGCGCTGTGGTTAAGGACGTCGCTCTGAGTTTTAGTGCCGGCCCCACACAAAGTCACCACCTTAACCTGGCACTTAACCTGAATGCGCTCAGTAAAACACGATGTTATAAGGGTCATTTGTAATAAAAGAACTGAATGTACAGACATTTGTCCATTTTTAAGAATGCTGACCATTTTTTCTCTGCCTCTCCAAGTTCCACAACCTTCAGGAGCTGCACCATAGTGCGTCTCTGGCCACCAAGGTCTTCATTCAGAGGGATTACTCAGAGGGGACCATCTGCAAGTTCCAGACCAAGTTTCCTGCAGAGCTGGACAGCCGGGTGAGCATCCCCTTGCCCCCAACCCCGCCCACAATCCCTACAATCCCGCCCACAATTCCTACAATCCCGCCCATAATTCCTATAATCCCGCCCACAATCCCTACAACCCCGCCCATGATTCCTACAATCCTGCCCACAATCCCTACAACCTCGTCCACAATCTCTACAACCCCGCCCACAATCCCTACAATCCCGCCCACAATTCCTACAATCCCGCCCACAATACCTACAACCCCACCCACAATCTCTACAACCTCGTCCACAATCTATACAACCCCGCCCACAATCCGTACAATCCCGCCCACAATTCGTACAACCCCGCCCACAATCCCTACAACCCCGCCCACAATCCCCACAACCCCGCCCATAATCCCTACAATCCCACCCACAAACATCACGCTACATCCACCCAGTGCCGATCAACTCATTAGACAACATAGATGGCAGCCTACGGCACCATCTTCTGAGGGGGTGCAACATAGCAAGCCAGCTTCGCTTTGTCTTGGATAGGGGGTGGGACAGACAGAGAAATGCAGACTGTCCGACAGACAGACACATATACAGACAGACAGACAGACAGACAGACAGAGACATAGTCAGCCCGACAGAGCCACAGACAGACAGAGTGACAGACAGAGAGATGCAGACAGATACAGAGAGACAGAAATGCAGTCAGACCCTCAGAGCCACAGACGGACAGACAGAGACAGACAGAAACAGACAGACAGAGATGCAGTCAGACCCTCAGAACCACAGACGGACAGACAGAGACACAGACGGACAGACAGAGACAGACAATCCTGCTGAGCATCAGCTCAACACAGACTCAACTGAGATCTTCACATTTATTATAACGTGCTAAGTAACATAAATATACCAGAATAAAACAGATGGAAATTGGTTTAAAAGTGGCTGGAAAGTCCTGAGCACTAATATCCTTCCTGGGGGAGGTTTGGGTTTTTGGTTAACAAATTTACAGCTGAGCTGTAACCCGTTTAAGAGCCTCGCAGGAAGACACCGGTGGGGGTGTCACGTTTCCACGGCGCTTAGGGCTCACTGGGGTGGCAGTACTCCACGTTACAGCCCCCACTGTTTATTAGTCCCATTAGGAAGCAGCCCTACGGGTGGGGTTGTGTTAAAGCCCGCCTTTTCCAAGTCTGTGGGCACCACAAGCAGCTGCCCCCTTACACACACGCCAACTCAGCTGAAAAGGGGAAAAAAGTCGATTTCAAAGTGTTAATTAACTCTGGCGAGGTGTTAATAAACCACTGAGGGGTGCCGTGCGGTGGGGGGGGGTGGTTCGCGGGAAAAAAAGGATATTTTTAGGAAGGGTTTGGCAAGCAAAGTTGCCCCTGTTAATTTAAAAACACTGAGAATTACAGTGCCAAAAAGAGAGAAAGAGAGGGGTAGAAACAGAAGGAAAAACAGACGTCAGACAGCTTCAGCATAAATTAAGACCCCGGCAGAGATGACGGAGGAGGGGGTCCGGAGTCTGCTCAGAATCACATTTTATTTCTCGGGGACTAAAAAAGACAGGAAATGATGAAAAGACTGGAGTTGTGGTAGCCGGAGAAGAACCACTGATGTGCAGAGTAATTACAGGAGATGGCGTTAGTAAGATACTCCTCTGTCAGGTGTGTACTGTTGTATGGAAAGGTGTACCAGGATAGTTCTAGAAACGTAGGCTGACCTACTGAAGCTGGGCATTGTGCTCGTGTCGTCCTTACGCATGCATGCAGATCGAACGGGCCCTCTTTGAGAACACAGTGAAGACGCTCAACGATTACTACGCGGAGGCTGAGAAAATCGGCGGCCAGTCGTACCTGGAGGGCTGCCTGGCCTGCGCCACGGCCTACATTATCTTCCTGTGCATGGAGACGCGCTACGAGAAGGTGAGCAGCATGAGCTAATGCTAATGCTACCACATTGCAGGCCCCATTGGAATAAACAGGAGGATTCGCTTGCTTGAATTTGAACATCTGAATCCCCAGGAAGCCAATCAGGAAGCCAAGGAATCCACAGGGAGCCAATCGGGAAACTAAGGAATCCACAGGGAGCCAATTAAGGAACCAATGAATTTTGAGATCAGAGGCCCTGTCTGGCAATCCAGAAATCGCTAAATCAGTGAGCCAGTCTGCCAACTAAGGAATCCCTAAATTAGATAGCTATTCAGGGAACCAAGGGATCCCCAGATCAGGCAATCGTTTGGGGAATCAAGAAATCCTCAGATCAGGGAACCAATCAGGGAACCAAGGAATTTCTTGATCAAGGAGTCAATTGGTTGAACAATGAATGACCGCTCAGAGAACCAATCGGAAAATGAGTGAATGACCAGGTCAGGGAAACAGTGTGTCCCTGGCCTGGATTCTGAGGGATGACACACATAATGAACAGTACCCACCATGTATGCTGAGCCAGCTTGCAGTACTTCTGCAAAGCAGCCTCTGTCCTGTTATTATGGAATGTGTTTAATAATACATACCGCTTGTTGGAGATGCTTGGATTAATAAATATTTTATTCAGTTCTAAAGTAATAAATATTTGATATTAAGTATAATATCCAGCTGGAAAAATAGATGATCAAATATAAAGTGCTGATGTTACGGTTTGAGGCTCAGAGAATGTGAACAGCACCTCCAACGCACTGCACTCTGTCTGGAGAGCCCTTGAGTGTTTCTTAATACCAAGAACACAAAGGTCGTGCTAGTGGTCTTGGCAAGACCAGTCTCGCTAACTTGAGGTGCAATGAATCATGGGATTGGTCTCGTTTGGTGAGGATGCAACCGATGCATTATTGATATTTGGGGTGGAGCAAGACCAACAGCTGGGGATTTTCACCCTCCTCTGTACTTCTGTTGTTGAATATTGGAACTGGTCTTCAGCAATGGAAGATTACGAAAAGAGGTGTGCGAGAACATGAGTACAGTCAAGTTCGCCTATTGAGGAACACGCTTGGCTGTAAAAAGCAATCCCATGAGGCACTGGGGTGTATCTGTGAGTGGATACGTCATGCTAAGGCTCAGCAAGCCGGAAGCTACGTAGCGAGTAGGTCCAAGCAGCAGAAGGTGGATGTGCTGAGATGGAGGACAGTCGGTCCAACGAGACATTTTCGTTATTGGTCTGGCTTGGGTTTAGTAGTGTGAGGGTCCTAATCATTTATGGGTTGAGGTATTTACCACAGTATTAAGTAACATAAGAGTCCTACTGGATCATATATCCACTAGTTGATGTTCCTTTAATTTCGTGGAATTTTGAACATGGAAATGTTCATACAATGACCAGCACCAGAACCAAAAACGACCTGGCATGTAGCTTATCGACCACCAGAATTTTACGAATTTCTAGGAATTTTAAAAGATTTGAAGAATAATCTCTGTATATGTGTCAGATTTCCGTATATTAAAGACAAGCCCTTTATACCCCCATCAGACATGCCCTGTCCCAGCCTGTAGGGTCCGGCTGCCCCCGAAACACCCTTCATCCATCTTTCCTCTCTGTTATTCATCCCCATCACGGCACACACCAGGTTCACTGTTTACTGTCCTTAAACTGCTGCATATTCTGGGGGTTCTGCCTATGTGTCTGTTGGCTGGTCTAACAGCAGTTCCCCTCATGGGATTGCCCCCTCTTGCTCAGGGACGTGTTCCTTCACGATGGCACCACCTGCCTAGCCTCGCTTCCCACCCTATGCTCGAGGTGACATCACGGTCAGAGTCACATCACGGTCACAGTCACATTACGGTCATGGTCACATCACGGTCACAGGTTCTTGATCCTGACAGCAGATGGCATGAAGTCCCAGATAAGGATAATTTCAGCCCTGGGGCGTTTACTTAGAATGTCATAGCCTGTGGTCCCGTCGTGCGGACCCTTACCTCCTCACTGCTCCTGTGCTGAGCAGATCAGAGGTTTTCTTACAGAAACAACAAAAAACACGGTTTCCCAGGTCGTTAACGCTCCTCTAATTAGCCGCGGCCTGTATGCACACCACTGCCAAAAGCTAATGAAGCGGATCTGAAGCCCTGGATCACACGGCACTCTGCAGGGCTACAAAGGTGCTGTTTGTCATTATCGTCAGGTCAAAGGTCGCCTTGCACAGCACAGCGCGAAGGCCAAAGTGACGCGTGGTCCTGTGGCAGGGTGGCTCTGCCGAGCTCTCACTTGAAATTATGCTAGAGACGGAAGGCAGATTTTAGTTCATGAAAAGGTCAAAGACCGCTTTGGTGCTGTGTTTGCAGGAACGACCTCAGCCACAGTCCCCGTCAGGGGGGGGGGGGGGTCTGTATTCTGCTTCCTGTCTATCTAACCATCTCTGCAACCTACCCCCCCTCCCACAGGTGCTGAAGAAGATCTCCAAATACATACAGGACCAGAACGAGAAGATCTACGCTCCCCGAGGCTTGCTCATCACAGACCCCATCGAGAGAGGCATGCGAGTGGTATCCTTTTCCCAGAAACTGGCTTCTCTGCTGGCTTCTCCAAAAGGAGAAGGAGAACCAGAACACTAGCTCGGTGAAATCTCCCCCATTCCAGTATTTACTGCTTTTAATGGCTCGTTAAACCCGCCCAGCTGACATCAAAGGCAAAGCAGCTAGCTGCACTTTCAGCAAATGGCGAGGAGCAAATCACATTTTTTCACAGGTCATTGTGTCTCAGCCGTCTTAGTCGTATGCTGCTATTTCATCAGTCCCCGCTCCATATTAAAAACAAACAGCACTGTGTTGAAAAACTATAGTGCAAGCAGTTTCTGTTTGAAATACTGCCAGGTTTTTGATGGTATCAGTGCAGATTTAATGAAGCGTAAAGTTAGGCTGGACTTCTGGTATTCCTGCCTGACAGCTCATTGTCAAACACTAACCCTAAAGCCTAATCCAGGCTTTAGGGTTAGTGGGTAGTGGGTAGTTCAGGTCCAAAAAGAGAGTCCAGACCAAGATTTTGTTTCAACCAAACTGTTGAGTATAAAGAGTCACAGACACAGAGTTCTCAGCTGGTTGGTGGAAATAAAATCCTGGTCTGGATTTTTACTCTTACATACTGAACTACCCGCTTTTGCCAGTACGCTTGACCCTTGACCCGTCCGTGCGCCCAGATCGAGATCTCCGTCTTCGAGGACCGCGGCTCCAGTGCCTCCAGCTCGGGCAGCAGCTCCACCAGCAGCAGCAGCAGCGGCCGATGACTGGCGGAGCAGCACCAGGGCTACGGGTACCGGGGGGCGGAGGCGCTCCCCAAGATCCGCATGCTGAAACATGAGAGCACCCGATTCTGATCCGGGAGCAGCGCCGAGGGCACAGCACACCGCAGCGCGCTGCAGCCAGGAGCTCACACGCACGCACGCACACGCACGCACGCACACGCACGCACGCACACACCACACGCTCACCCCCGCCAACCCTGTCTCTGTGGCCATGTCTTTCATCTGCCATTTACAGAGATGCAAAGTTCAGGTCCAGAAAGTACAGATCCCGACCAAAGTTTCATTTCAACCGACCAGTTGAGTGTAATGAGTCACGTTCACAAAGTACCGAACTGGTTGGTTGAAACAAAACCTCGGGCAGGATTTGCACTTTCAGGACCCGAACTTTCCACCTCTGGCAATTAACTGATGCTGCTTGGTCGGACTGGCAGGTTTTGACCGTGGCACCGTCCCGTGGCGTCATCACCACTCACCGCAACTGCTGCATAGCCCTAAGATGGTCCAAAACAGAATATACGTGGCATACGGTGGCCCAGTAATTCTACACCGGTGGTCAATGAACTATCATTGCTCCCCCAAACCACTACCTGGGTGGGTCAGGATCACATCTTTACATGATTATTTCCAGGGAGTAAGAGATCGTTTTGGTCAAACAGCTTTATATGACCATTGATAGAAGTCAGATAGTAAAAAAACAGAGAAGGACCCGTGTTTCTCCACGTACGTGACATGGATCCTCCATACAGGCATCATGCAATAAGATCAGCAGAGATCAAGTCAGCCTGGTGCTCCTGCCGTTCCCGGCCCCATTCCAAGCCTGGGACCTCTTTATAAGGCTGATGGTCTGCTGTCCCGGACCCTGGGAAACCTCAAATGTCAGCCCACAGTGAGGGAGCCCGGGTGCATTATGGGAATGAGCAGATCTCATGATGCCAGGCTGGATGCTCCAATCTCAGACCCAGTGCATACAGAAAGCATGAGAGGAGTTTGGGAGGAGAGCAGAATCCCAACCCGAATTGCTCATCATCCCATGATCCTCGCATCTTGCCTTTCTTAGTCCAGGTCCATTTTTCCTCATTACCATATGCTTTCATCATCACCAGTCATTATTATTATTATTATTATTATTATCATTATTATTATTATGCCGTTGTTTTATCTCTTGAATTATTCACAGATCTTCTGTGTTTTGTTCCCTCGCGGCCGTCATTAAATCTGACTTTATTTTGAGATTCAGAGGGTTCGAGCTTCTGTCCAGTGCCTGTCCTGCCCCCACCCACGCCACCACACCCAGCCCCCGCTTGGCTTTTTGCCTCCCAGATCGCCCTTTGACTGGAGGTCCTTGGTATATCACAGCATAGCACATAACGCAGGAGGGGGCATGACAGGAGGACAGCACACTTTTAGTGAATCAGATTTGTTTTCCCACTGGGCAACATGATTATGATTTGTGTTTATATAATTTACCCCTTTAATTTATCCTCTCATTTTCCCTCCCCTTTTTGTTTTCAGCACATCTCCTGACACCACAACAACAGCGACAACTATTTTTGAACAACTGTCCTGAGCCTTGCACATTTATAGAAGTAGCTCATGGTGGGGGTCGCGGTGGGAGAGGCATGCTCTTTAGCTCCTCCCCCAAAGCCCCGCCCACACCTAGCCTCACACCGCACGCCGTTCAAGTAGCTCCTGTGCCACACCCTTCTTTGCCCCACCCACCGCCGTAACGGATGCCTTCATGTTTCTCCCCCCCGTGGAAATACCCAACCTTGGCGCTGAAAAATGGACCCTTCACCTCTGCCGAGCCTGATGTACAGTTTACAGTGCATGGAGCCATTCCCGTATGCGTGGGGGTGTGATGTGGGGGAACAAATCAAAAAGTCCTGATGTGTTGTTTTAGGTTGTGAAAATAATCATCAGGATTATAACTCCCCCACACCTGTGAATTGTCTCCCAGTGGATGGTTGAGTGTCTGTGGGGCGGGGGTGGGGGGGGAGGGGTTTGTTAGTGATATAATGTACAGTATACACATACTTTGGGGTATAAGGGGTGGTGGATTTTGTGGATGGTGAATCTGGGGGGATTTTCAGGACAGCAATACAATCTCCTGGGTAGTAAAGGACAGTAGGGGGGGGGTAGTTATTAGTGACCAGTGTGAAAGGGGAGTGGTCATCTGGATAGTTTGTGTGTCAGTCATAGTGTGGTTGGTGTATCATTATGAGTCCAGGAAGCTTGTCTTTGGTCTGTCCTCACAAAGACGATGGAATCTGCTTGTCATGGAGCCTCGTGCTTCAACAGCATTCTACCACTTGCCAGGTTCCTCAGACTGTTCTTCAACAGGACCATTTTGGCCGGCAGTAAACCGTAGGACATCTTGATTTCTCAGAACTTTGGCCGTGTGAATGTACCCATTCCTGACGCAGACGTGAGTCAGACCTTCAGGAGAGTTTGTAACCAAGCATGAGGTTTAGTAATGTGGTCTTCATTGTGGTGTCTATGCATGAGTTGGTTGGAGAGGTTAATCATAAGCTTTCTACTCAGTGTGGTGTTTGGAATGGAGGTGGACTTCGAAAGGGGGCGGAGGGTAGGGCCCAATGAGCAATAGGGGAGAGGTGGGACTATGTATCAAGGAGCCAATGAGAGGGGGGAGGTATTTATGGTCTGGACCATGAAGGAGGAGAATGGTATAAGGAGCCCAATAAGCAATCAGGGAGAGGCGGGACTATGTATCAAGGAGCCAATGAGAGGGGGGAGGTATTTATGCACTAGACTATGAATAAGAATGAAGTAAGGAGCCCAATAAGCAGTCAGGGAGAGGAGGAACTATGTATCAAGGAGCCAATGAGAGGGGGGAGGTATTTATGGACTGGATCTTGAATGAGTGGATGGAATTAGGACACTATTTTGACTTGGACCAAGTTTACATACCTGTATATGTATCCTTTGATACAATTGTTTATTTTTGTTGATGTAGCGACCCATGAAATTGTAGGGGTTTTCAGGAATGTCTTCCTATTGACAGCGACCAGAGATTTTATGGTCTCCAAAGAGTTTGTGGTTCATCACCTGCTGCAGAAGCCCAGCATCATCAACATTGACGTGTCCAGGATGACGCGCTTTGGGTCATGTTTACGCAAGTGTAGTTAATGCTGTGGATTTTCATAAATCAAAATTTGCCGGTGGATACTTACCAGTGCAAGATTGTGATAAATGATGGACACCAAAAGAAACAATAAATGCTATCACTCACATGAGCTACTGGAGTTTCTGTATGTTTTTTCCATTTATCCTGACCCAGTGGGGGTGGCACGGTGGTGCAATGGTTAGCACTGTTGCTTCCAACTGGTGAGACTAGTGTTTGAGTCTCTGCCTGGGTTCCATGTGAAGCTAATTGTAGCTACCGAATCGCCTGTGAGTGTGCTCTGTGAGTGTGCCCTGTGAATGTGCCTGGCGATTGTGCCCGGTGAGTGTGTCCTGTGAGTGTGTCCTGTGAGTGTGCCCTGTGAGTGTGCCCGGTGAGTGTGCCCTGTGAGTGTGTCCTGTGAGTGTGCCCGGTGAATGTGCCCTGTGAGTGTGCCCGGTGAGTGTGTCCTGTGAGTGTGCCCTGTGATTGTGCCCGGTGAGTGTGTCCTGTGAGTGTGTCCTGTGATTGTGCCCGGTGAGTGTGTCCTGTGAGTGTGCCCTGTGATTGTGCCCTGTGAGTGTGCCCTGTGAGTGTGCCCGGTGAATGTGCCCTGTGAGTGTGCCCTGTGAGTGTGCCCTGTGAGTGTGCCCGGTGAGTGTGCCCTGTGAGTGTGTCCTGTGA